>APFE030890900.1:0-76865 GCA_000404065.3 Pinus taeda | reverse complement strand
GAGAAAAGCCTTCAACCCCACAAGGTGTGGTTGGTGGCAGGGAACTCAGAGAAGGGGCTGTCACACTAATCCCAACTCTCTCCGTTTGAGCTATCTCCTAGGTTAGCTATGGGGGGTGGTCCCTAATAAAAAGTTAAGGTAAAAACAAAGATGTGAGATTCTAGGAAACTGTTAGAGTTAAATAGATTATTTATCTAAAATCTATAAGCAAAACCTGATATGAGCAATAGCCATTAACACATGAGATAAGCATGAAACACATAAACGACCAGTGCCTTCAAAGCATTGCTCTTTAAGAAATGAAATTTTTATTTTATTTTGTTTTATTTGCTTAGAACGAAGTCAAATGCTTTCAAATGAAAGAAGAAAATATGCGATAATTTTTCAAGATAGAAAATAAGCAAAGGGCTCAGGAAACCCCCTGAGAGTAAATCTTTTGATATCTTATGAGATTGCTGGCTTGAACAACTTGTGGGACCTTTGATATCCTTGGAGGTGACTATTCCAACCGAAGAAGTCCTCACACTCCAATAGAGCTGGCAACCTATCCCTTGAGAAACACAAGAATGCTTGCAAACCAATTGTTAGTGCAAAAGAGACTTGGCATATAGAGACCAAGTTGAGCTTGTCATTCAACCGAGAATGACAAGCTACAACAAGTGTACAAATATACCAAGCCCAAAGGAGATTTGAGATAGCTGCAAATCTCTCCTCCCTAGACAATAGTGCCTTCAGGCAAATGCACAAAGAAAAACAACTAGATAGCAAATAAAATCAAATGAATATCAAATGACACAGGTATACCTCATGTACCAAAGCATGCACCACAAGAGAAGCTAGTAACCCCAAAGACTTTTATTTATTTATGTGAAAGCTGAGTACAAAATCCGGCAGAGTCTCCGCCAGCCCAATAGCTCGTTCTATCATGATACAATAAGAGCCCAAGGCTCATATAAATAGGAAAATGGGAGGAGATCCCAAAGCAAAAAGACCATGACAAATGGCAATCAGGTGACAATCCCGATGTAAAATGAAATTCCAAGTGGCTGCTATGACTGTTTAATTGCTAAAGATAACTGCTCTTTAGACTGTTGTTTGATTTCTAACTGGCTGCCTTTGAACTGGAGATAACTGCCTGTTGCTGACTGTTGTATATACACATGGGCTGCGTGGACTGAAGTAGACTATTTGTTGACTGGGCCCACGTATTTACTGTCCACGTTAACACCGTTTGAACTTGCTGTGCCAGCGTGTATTAAACTGCTGGAATATATGCACGTTAACTGCTGATCAATGGACAAGTCCCTAGCTAAGAGGGAGTTCTAACAAATTCCCAATTACAAAGGAGCTTGGGAAAGTCCCTTGACAAAGGAAACTTGGGCATGTCTTCCTCAATTACGAGGAAGAGATAGACAAAACATTCTTGTCTTCACTTGGGAAGAAAGAATGGAAGGATAGGGTAATCATCTGACATCCGATACTCTTTGAGGATGTGTATGACATCCAAGACAAGAGTAGGCAAGATGATTGATATTCTTTGAGGGCTAGGAACCCAAGACAAGAATAGTCCTAGAAGGTCATACTTAGTGAACACCAGGGTGGGTATGTACCTTGAGAGACAATGACTAAGGTGTCTATAAGTCATTGGTCTTGCCAACATTGTGCTTTGATCTTATGAAAGATAGAGTTGTTAGACAAGGCCTTGCTATGAACAATGTTGGTTACTATGATGCTATAACAAGGTGATTGCCAATCCTGTTTCTCTTATGTGAATTCTTCAAGATTGAAAAATAGCCGAACACTTTGTAATGATTTATGAATACCTCCATAGGTAAGAGGGAGCGTTGAAGAAAATGTAACTAGGTTCGGTCTTCATAAATGTACTTTTGATATTTGTATTTATACGAAAAAAGAAATATTATTTTTGCTATATTTATCAATGAGTTTCTTGCTCATTGAAACAGGTCTAGCACATGTCAAAGTGCTATAGGTAAGTCAAAGATTCGAAAGAAAATGTTGAAGATCCTTAATGGCATGTTACACTATGTATACATTTGTATAAGAGTCAAAGATATCCCTCCAAGCAAAGTCACAAATCCTCCATGCAACGACATCACCAAACGAAGCAATTCCGAAGAAGAAAATTCAAGTCAACCTACAGTCTCCTAATCGGCCTAAATGAGGGATAGACCTCTATATATAGAGGTTGTCCACTCCTCCAACGACAAGCAATCATACCTCTAAAATCAGCGAGGAAAGAAGCCAAGTAAAGGGTGAAGAAAGACAAGTATAAGGAGCCTCTAGTGCAGTGAAGGAGGAGGAGACATAATCGAAGTTTAAAGGACTCTTTTTAGGGTGAATTGCAGTCACACGTGCAAGGAAAGGAGGGTTGTCTGCGGTCACTACAGCAAAAACATCACAGTTTCTCATCTCTCATTGTTTGGGCTAGTAACTTAGGCCTATAAGGTCGCCTACTCAAGCAAAGAAGAAGGTCTCTCAACCAAAGGAGAAAGGAGCCAAAAGCATAAGGGAAACCTCCCACACGTGCAAGAAACGAGGGTTGCAGCGCTGTCATATCAAGTCTGCAACTACACATCAAGAAGAAGCTCGGCTGCGTCAAGAGAAGGAAAGTATGCTCATTGGTGAAGGATCTTACTAAGGATCAAAGATTGGAGTCTCTTCTAGAGCTAGTATACCAAGGACCATCAACAATTGAAAGAAGAACAACGTGTCAGAAGGAGAAGAACAAAGTGTCGGTAAACAAAGTGCAGGAAGGAGGAAGGACTTGACTTGTGCTTGGAGGATATTCTTGTCAAGAGTCTAGGGTTTTGCATTGATCAATAAGAAGCTTCAATAAGAGAAATTTACAAAAGGGTTTTCCTCTCTAAGAGAGAGATTTTGCCCTAGCAAAGAGCCAATATCTTGTGTTTTGGTAGCAGTTTGATGAAGTAAACACACATACAATAATAATAAGAGAAGAAGATCAAGCTAACAAATTAAATTGAAAAATTGCTTTACAAATTGTGATCAAGTATAGAAGAATCCTACTATATCTAATTGCCCTAGAAGGATTGGGTAATCATCTGCCATCTGATACTCTTTGAGGATGTGTAGGGCATCCAAGAAAAGAGTAGGCAAGAGGATCGATATTCTTTGAGGGCTGGGAACCCAAGACAAGAATAGTCCTAGAAGGTCATACTCAGTGAACACTGGGGTGGGTATGTACCTTGACAGACAATGACTAAGGTGTCTATAAGTCATTGGCCTCACCAACATTATGCTCTGATCTTATGAAAGATTGAGTTGTTAGTCAAGGCCTTTCTATGAACAATGCTGGTTACTGTGATGCTATAACAGATGGATTGCCAATCCGGTTTCTCTTATGTGAATTCTTCAAGATTGAAAAATAGCCAAACACCTTGTAATGATTTATGAATACCTCCCTAGTTAAGAGGGAGTGTTGATGAAAGTGTAACTACGTTCGGTCTTCATAAATGTACTTTTGATATTTGTATTTATACAAGAAAAGAAATATTATTTTTTTTATATTTATCAATGAGTCTCTTGCTCATTGAAATAGGTCTAGCACATGTCAGAGTGCTATAGGTAAGTCAAAGAGTCAAAAGAAAATGTTGAAGACCCTTAAAGGCATGTTAAACTATGTATACATTTGTATAAGAGTCAAAGATATCCCTCCAAGCAAAGTCACAAGTCCTCCATGCAACAACATCACCAAAAGAAGCAAATCTGAAGAAGAAAAATCAAGTTGGCCTACAATCTCATAGTCGGCCTAAAGGAGAGATGGACCTCTATATATAGAGGTTGTCCACTCCTCCAACAACAAGCAATCATAGATTGGAAATTAGCAAGCAAGAGAATCTGAGTAAAGGGTGAAGAAAGACAAGTATAAGAAGCCTCTAGTGAAGCGAAGAAGGTGACATAACCGAAGTTTAAAGGATTGCTCTCAGGGTGAATTGTAGTCACCCATGCGAGGAAAGGAGGGTTGTCTGTGGCTACAGCAGCAACATCACAGTTACTCATCTCTCATTGTTTGGGCTAGTAACCTTGATCCAGGTGGAGGTTGTTGGCCACCCACCTATTCCATTTGGACCCGCACCACTGTCTCTTTCAGTTTTTCAATTTCTTTAATTATAGCACAATTTACTATTTTTGGTAGTTTTTCAGGTCGTGGACTTCCGGAGCCGTTTTGAGGCCCTAAACGACGTTTTTGGGGAAAACTGGGGCCAAAAGGGGTCGTTGACTGGTGTTGGACAATCGGAAGTTGTAATCCTCGGATAGATCTTTCTAACAAGGTATTATGCGCGTCAAATGAAGATCGTATGCCAAAGTGTCATGTCCCTTCTCAAACACATTTGTAACAGGGTGTTGCTACACAATTTTGCTCAATTTTGGCTAAGGAAGAGAACCCGTCATTTTCGACTTAGGGGCATAGGAGGCAATTCCACTTTATTTGGTTGCTAGTAGAATGTGGGGGCCACCCACATAGGAGTTTGAATTAGCACATTTGAATAGCTTGGAGCGAAAGTTGAATAGGTGGATGGAGGGACCCACATGAGGCTAGGGAAGCCCAAGGAGTTATAAGGAGGGAGCAGCTCTCATTTTGGATTCATTCTTACACCTTGTAATCAAAATTACTTAACTTTTCACTTTGTTGTTTAGCTGACTCAACCGGTTGTTTAGCCACAAATTTCTCAAGCGGGAGATTCAACCTCTACTTCGGGGGACCATCCATGCCTGCCCTAGAGAGGCAGTTCCATAAATATGTCAAGAGTTCCAGGAGTGTGTTACAGCACTACCATTCAGCCACAACAGGGAGTGTGTATTTCTGGCTAGATGGAGAATACGCAAGGGGAGTTTGGAGCTATCAGTGATCAAGCATTTGTCGAGAGAGTTAGAGAATTGGGAGAGCAGCAAAGGGCCAGCCTTTCTTGCTAGTTTGGAGCCAACAAAGCTAGCATCCCAGCAGTCTGATTTACAATTACATGGGCCTATGCAGAGAGCCATCACTAGGCTCACGTGGGAGTTGGAGGAAGGAATTGTAGAGCTGGAGCTGGAAGGGAGAAGTAGGAGATCACTTGGAGGGCTATTTGAGGAGGATTGATGGAGTTGGGAGAGCATAGATTGATAGGATCAGTCACAGCTACAAAATTCGAAATTGGAGAAGGGCCAAGCTGTGAAGGGTCAATTTTTGAAGGTGGGAACCAAGGGAAACCCTTTCTAGGTTTCTCTGGGTTTTGGGCAAGGATCACACTCCTAAATTTATAGAATTTTCTAGGCAGATCTAAGGGGTCAAACAGGAATCCCAACTCAGCTAGCAACTAGAGGAGCTAAGGGGAATTTGGGCCAAAATTCTGAGGTCAACATTTGGCCAATTCTTTCGTGGGTTTTTCTGGGTTTAGGCCAAGGAGCAAGGAGCTGAAATCTCATAATTTTCTGAGCACAGGAAGCAGTGATTCCAGGCCTTCGAAGTTAGCGGACATAGCAGTTTTCTGGGGCAACGCAGTTCAGTTTTGTGCAGCAGTGGTAGCAGCCTTCAGTTCAGCATTTTCTCACCTAGGTTTTGTCATGCTTGTCCATTGAGACAAGCCCAGGTGCAACATTCTATTTTACTATTGTCTTTGCTCCTGAAGAAGTAATAAAATGGCTCAGCAGTTCTCTATTTCCAGTGTTTCCATGGGTGCTTAATGTATATTTCGTTTTTCTGATTGTTGGCTTGTTTGCATGCTTTGTATATCACTTACATCCCTGTTTAGGAACATTACACAAAGTTACAACCCCGGGAAATTGATGTACCAATTTACCCGAACGGGGCCCATAATTTTGGCGCTTCATCTCCTAGAGTTAGATTTTTGGATGTTTAGGGTTTTCCATTGTTTCTCAATAATAAATAGGCCTCCAAACCTCATTGTAACACAGTTCAGCGGCATGTAGTCGCCACATCTCTTCTTAGAGATAAGCTACCATCGCCCAAGCTAATTTTATTTCCATTTCCATTATATTTGTAAGCATATTTAAATATTTGATATTAAAGAAATGAAGTGTTATTTCTGTTGTATCATTGTATCTTTGTATTTAGGGTTATATCTATAATTTGTTGCATTCCTTCTTAAATCTGGATCAAACTTAAGCCTATAAGGGCTCTTACTCAAGCAAAGAAGAAGGTCTCTAAAGCGAAGGAGAAAGGAGCCAAAAGAATAAGGGAAACCTCCCATACGTGCAAGAAACTAGGGCTGCAGTGCTGTCATATCAAGTCTACAACTACACATCAAGAAGAATCTCGGTTGGGTCAAGAGAAGGAAGATATCCTCAATGGTGAAGGATCTCATTAACGATCAAAGATTGGAGTCACTTCTAGAGCTAGTATACCAATGACTATCAACAGTTGCAAGAACAAAGTGCCGGAAGGAGGAGGACGAAGTGCCAGGAAACAAAGTGCAAGGAGGAGGAAGGACCTGACTTGCGCTTGGAGGATATTCTTGTCAAGGGTCTAGGGTTTGGCTATTGATTTTGGGTAGCATCAGATGTGCTCTAGCTACAAAATTTTGTGGAGGGGTTAGAATACATGAGATCTTCATAACCCGAAAATCGTTTAGAGAAATTCCACCCGGATAAGGAGTTATTAAAATAAATAATATTTTTAATGGGTTCCTAAGTATAAACTTAGGAAAATAAAAATATTAATGGGTATTAATAAAAATATGGGTGAGAAGGTTCTAAGTGACAAGGATCAAGCCTATTTTAATCTTAGTTGTTGATTAGAGATTAGATCACGGTTATTGATTCATCAACAGGAAAAGTATAAGAGGAGGCTTGAGGGTCAGTTGGAGATACACTGAATTGATCAAAGAGTTCGATTTTTCTCGAGCGAGGTTTGTTGAGAAAATCAAGCTAATAGATCTGAGTTGCAGTGAGGGGCAGTTCGACAGAGGGACTTCAGTCCAAGGCCAAAGAATACATAGCAGAGAGGTAGAGTAGCACCAGGAGAGACAACGCAACTACTGAGAGGGTGACGAAGAGACCAGAGGAGCTAACACAAGTGACGCAGAAGCTAGAGGGGCTGACGCAGACCCTTAGAAGCAGCCTTGGGGTTTTTTTGTGGGGCAGAGAGAGAGCAATTCAGCATATCGACTTTTTGAGCAAGGGAGGCTTACTAAGAGGGTGATGCAGCTCTTAGAGGAGGTGATGCAGTCCCAGCGCAGAGCTTGGAGCAGCCATCGCTGACTAGCACTGGGGACAACAGTATCATCTGTGGGGTTTGATCATCCAATTGTTGGATTTGCCGAAATATCAGTCTCCAGATAGAGGTACTTCTGCCAAGGTTATTCTCAGTTGGTGAGCCGAATTTGGCACCCTAGTTGTATTCAAGAATCTGCTTAATAATACAAACCCTCTATATGTTGCATCGATTTTCCCGAATTCGGTTTTTCCGAGGACAATTGTCCAAAAATAACAGTGTCCCTTATGTGATTGCCTCAATTTATTTTAGTTCATGATCTGTATATATGTGTATGCTACAATAGTGTTTATCATCGATGTTTATGTAATTAAATAACTTGCTAAATGCAAAGGACAAGTAGGAGATGATAAACCAGTGATTGCAGTAGGGGTTTCTGATGTGTAGATTCAAAAAAATTCACATTGCCATTTATCAATAAGAGATATTTGCAAAAGGGTTTTCCTCTCTAAGAGAGAGAGGTTTTGCCCTCGAAGAGAGCCAATATCATGTGTTCTTGTTTCTTATGTTTTGGTAGCATTTTGATGAAGTAAACACACATACAATAATAATAAGAGAAGAAGATCAAGCTAACAAGTTAAATTGAAAAAGTGCTTCACAAATTGTTATCAAGTATAGAAAATCCTACTATATCTAATTGCCCTAGATTCTTTAACAAGGTTTCAAAGCTAAGGTGACACACCAAGGAAAGGGCATCTCAAGAACACTCCTAGGGTGACACATCAAAGAAGGACATCTCAAGAACATCTACAAGATTGAAGTTTCAAGCCAACAAGTCTCAAATACATCAAGGACAGGAAGGTCTACCACCTACTATCCATCAAGGAAGACTACTAAGCAAGAAGAGAAGCCTTTCATATAAAGGCACCTACAAGAAGATCCATCCAAAGAAGGGACTACACCAAGTTACATCATCTACAAAGGAAAAAGCATTACAAGTCAAGCCTCACTCTCCAAGCATATCTCATCATCAAGCAAATCTATTTGAAGGAACCATTTTGAAGATTATCAAGATCCAAGAAGGCAAGCCATCAAGTCTTCAAGAAGAAACCAAGACTACTACATCAACAAATCTATCAAGTAAGTATATATGTCCCCTCCTAAACATACATCAATGTCGTTTTGCAAGGAAAGCAACAAATTGGTTGGGACTACTAACTTCCTTGCATGGAAGAAGAGGATTGATTTACTTCTCAAGGAGCATGAACTTCTAGACCTCATCAAAGGGAATACCACTATCCCTACTAAGGAACAAACTCAAGCATTAGCTAAGTACAATAAGGATGAGGCAAGAGCTCAAAGGATTCTAATAGAATCCATCAAAGACTCTCTCATTCTTTACGTCTCCAAATTTGAAACATCAAAAGAAATCTATGATAAACTAATAGAGTTATTCTTGGTAAGCAAAGCTCGAAAAGTGATATCCCTACTTCATGAAGATCTCTGAGATGAGAGATCAACTCAAGAACTAGGAGAAGTCAAGTCTGACAAAGAAATGACCATCGTAGTACTCAATGCTCTACCTGAGGATTGGGGAAACTTCACATCGAGCATATATGCCAAGAAGGAAGCTACCCCACTAAGTGAACTATGGTATCTATGCAAAATTGAGGAGACTAGACTCAAAGCAAAGGATGATGTGGGATCAAAAGTGCAAGCATTTGCTACCGTGGCCAAGGGAAAGGGAAAATTTGGCAAATTCGGTCCACGAAGAACAAGTAATAGAGATATGTCCAAAGTCCAATGCTTTGGATGTCAAGAATATGGACACTACAAAAGGGATTGTCCCAAACTTAAGAAGGGAAACAACAACAAGAAAAGAAGCTCACAAAACTCAAGAAGTGAAAGAAGAAGACAAGAAGCAAAAGAAGGAAGATCCTCCAAATGTCTACTATGACTAAGTCAACCTCTTTACTAAAGTCTTCTTTCAAAAGTTTTGAGTAGTATAGGAGCATGTAGAAATAGAATGGAATGCGTGGTTAAAGATATGTTCTAGAATATAGGAGTATGGTGTAGATATAGCCAAAGATATTCATGTAGATATAGCCAAAGATATTCAACCTACAGTCTTCTAGTTAGCCTCAAGTCGGCCTAAAGGAGGGACATACCTCTATATATAGAGGTTGTCCACTCCTCCAACGACAAGCAATCATACCTTTGAAATCAGCGAGCAAGAGAAGTCGAGTCAAGGGTGAAGAAAGACAAGTATAAGGAGCCTCTAGTGCAGCGAAGAAGGAGGAGACATAATGGAGTTTAAAGGATTGTTTTTAGGGTGAATTGCAGTCACACGTGTGAGGAAATAAAGGTTTTCTACGATCACTACAGCAGCAACATCACAGTTGCTCATCTCTCATTGTTTGGGCTAATAACTTAGGCCTATAAGGCCTCCTACTCAAGCAAAGAAGAATGTCTCTCAAGTGAAGGTGAAAGGAGCCAAAAGCACAAGGGAAAATCTCCCACACATGCAAGAAACTAGGGTTGCAGTGTTGTCATATCAAGTCTACAACTACACATCAAGAAGAAGTTCAGTTGGGTCAAGAGGAGGAAGGTATCCTCATTGGTGAAGGATCTCACTAAGGATCAAAGAATGGAGTCTCTTCTAGAGCTAGTATACCAAAGACTATCAACAATTGAAAGAAGAACGAAGCGCCGGAAGGAGGAGGACGAAGTGTTGGGAATCAAAGTGCAAGAAGGAGGAAGGACTTGACTTGTGCTTGAAGGGTATTCTTGTCAAGGGTCTAGGGTTTGGCATTGATCAATAAGAAGCTTCAATAAGAGAAATTTATGAAATGGTTTTCCTCTCTAAGAGAGTGAGGTTTTGCCCTAGCAGAGAGCCAATATCTTATGTTCTTGTTTCTTGTATTTTGGTAGCAGTTTGATGAAGAAAAACACTCATACAGTAATAATAAGAGAAGAAGAACAAGTTAACAAGTTAAATTGAAAAAGTGCTTCACAAGTTGTTATCAAGTATAGAAGAATCCTACTATATCTAATTGCCCTAGTTTCTTCAACTTTGCCTTGGAAGGCCAGATTAGATATCACTCTTGAGAAACATGATGTACTGGAGTATGTTGAAGGAGAGGTAGTAGAACTATCAGATAACTCTAATGTTGCTACCAAGGCCAGATACAAGAAAGGAGAAGTCAAGGCTAAAACACTTATCCTTAATTCTCTTGGAGACCATCTCATCACCTATGTCTCCAACTTGAAGAAATTCAAAGAAATGTATGATAAGTTGATTGGAATGTATCAAGTGAATAACTTGTTCCAAATTCTTTCTTTGAAGAATCAACTCAAGGATATGAAGATGAACAGAGGAGGGAACGTTCAAGCATACTTTATGAGAATCTATAAAATTAAATATCAAATGACTACAGTTGGTGAAACTGTATCTAAGAAGGAGCTTGTTCTAATTACATTTGGAGGTCTTTCTCCATCATGGGAAACTTTTATTACCACCATCAGCAACAATGACAAGTTTCCTACATTTGATGATCTCTTGGGAAAGTGTAGTCAAGAATAGGCACGAACCATTTCCAGTGGAAGAATTCACAAAAATGAGGGAAAGCCTACTGCTTTTGTTGTCCAAGGCAAGAAGCGAAAAGGAAAAAGAGGTCGTTACTGTTTGAGAAAGCCTGCTCCCAGATCCAACAGTTCCTTCAAATGGCACAGAGACTTGTCAAAAATCCAATGTTACAATTTCCATAAGCATGGTCATTATGTTCCTAATTGTTCAGAAAGCAGAGAGCATCGAGATCCAACTACAACAATCGTTTCAAAAAAATGGATTATAAAAAAAGAAGAGAAGCTCCTTCTACCCGTAAAGAAATCTACCATTCTTCAAGGCACCAAGGTATGACAACAATGTCGTTGAAACACATTCTAAATACTTTCTTATTTTTGCTCTTTCTAGTTCCTCTCCTGTAGATTCTTGTGATAGCTGGTTGGTTGATGACATTCTTCAAGGAACCCAAGGTATGACAACAATGTCATTGAACACAATTTAAATACTTTCTTGTTTCTGCTCTTTCTAGTTCCTCTCCTACAAATTATTGCGATAGCTAGTTGGTTGATGGTGGCACTTCAAGGTACTTTACTAGCTATAAAGAAGTGCTGTCAAATATGGGTAAGAGGGAGATAGATTTGAAAATCATTCTTGAGATAACTCTACGTATCCAATAAAGGGATCTGGTTTTGTTTCTTTCCATCTGAATCAAGCCAATACTATGACACTTCAAGAATTTTTATATGTACCTAGTTTGAAAAAGAATCTTGTATCCATATCTGCTTACAATATAAAGGAATGAAAGTTGCTTTCATAAATGGTAAAGTTCTCACTTGGCTGATGAGATATAGCATGAAAGATGCCTTCCCTCTAGGATCAAGATGTGAAGGTTGGTATAAAGTCAATGGAATACCAAGCCATGCACTAATCCATGACAACAATCCTCAAAGTGAACTTTGGCACAGAAGGTTCACCCATTTGCACTATAAAACATTACCTCATGCGAGAAAGATGGTTTCCAGAATGCCAAAGATTAAAGCAAATCATGATAGAGTTTGCCAAGGATGTGTTAGTGGAAAGCAAGTCAAAGAACCATTTCCTCCAAGAAAACGCAGAACCAGTCTGATACTTCATCTTGTACATTCTAATTAATGTGGACCTATGCCTATAACTTCTCTTGGTTGCTACTTGTATTATATAATCTTTGTGGATGATTTTTCTCACAAGACATGGATATATTTTTTGAAAAATAAAAGTAAAGAATTTAACATGTTTAAAGACTACAAAGCTCTGGTAGAAAAACAAACTGGAAAGCAAATAAAAATCATTAGATTTGACAATGGAGGAGATTCACTTCCAATGATTTCATTGACTTCTACAAAGAAGCTGGAATCAGGAAAGAGACCACCATGCCATATAACCCAGAACAAAATGGTGTGATCGAAAGGAAGAATAGAACTATCATGGAAGCATTCAAAGCTATGTTGCATGATCAGAAATTACCAAAGTTCCTATGGGGAGAAGTTGCTAACACATTGTCTATGTCCAAAATAGATCTCCTCACCATGCCCTAAACAACAAGACTCTTGAAGAAGTCTTCACTAGTGAAAAACCCAAGGTGGAGCACTTGATGATCTTTGGTTGTCCTGTCTACTTCCATGTGCCAAAACAAAAGAGGAACAAGTTGGAAGCTTCAGATAAGAAAGGTATGTTTCTAAAGCTTACAGAATATACATACCTTGTAAAAGAAATATAGAGGTAGGATAACACCATACAACTACTCTTTAAGGAAGGAAATCACTCCACAAGCCATACGCTCATCAATACAAAACAATACTTGACATCTTCAATGGGGAGTCTCTAGCCTCTATATAGGCTTCCTACATATAGTACCATGGGTCTCTAAATACCATACATCCAATACCATGGACGTATCACATTATATCCTAACTACTTGTGGTCCCTTGCATAATGTGGGTTAATCACTTTATAAACTATGGTCCATGTATTTATCACCCTTAATCATTACATCATATTATTCCCTTGGGTACCTCCCTTTGTACCCCATATTATTCCCCCTAGGTATATTACATTCCACCCCCTTAAACACGTTTTGTCCCAGAAACATGAGAAGAACACAAATAATAAGATCTACTCAAAAGAGTAGTCCACTGGTACCATGCACATGCATCTAACCATCCCAGAGAAAGGTGAACACTCGAACTAGTCGATGCCTTGCTCACTTGAGATGGAATTTGATCCTGGCAGTTTCTCTGTGTTAATGTGTTGTGGGTGGATCGTCGCACTGCTCTATCTGTCGTCCTAGGGTTGTTGTCCTTGTTGCTAATTCGTTGCCACCTTGCTTGTTGTTGTCTTTCTGGGTGATGTGGGTGGTGATATGTTGAATCTTTAATTGATGGAATATCTTTCATTAATTCCTCTACTATTGGTGCCTGAGTGGCGTCTGGTGTTTTTTTTGGTATCTCCACTATTAGTGCCTAAGTGGTGTTTAATGCTTTTTCTGGTACCTAGTTTGATGTTTGTGTTTGGTTGTCGACCATTAAAGGCTCATCATCTAATGTGTCACTGTCATTAGAGTTTTGTGTTTCTACCTCCACAGTCTTTGCCTAGTTCTTAATGGGAATATCCTACAATGTAATTTTCTCCTTTTTATAACAGAGCTTCATGAATTTCTTATGCACATTAATATTGACAGTACCCACAGATTCCATCCAAGGGTATCCCAAAACAACCTCCACATTATCCATATCTGAAGTATAAAAATCAGAATGCAACACATACTTATCCATAGGAATCTTCAAATCTTTATAAATTTGAACATCCTCATTATCAACCTGTGTTTTGACAATATGTTTTGTTGAAACTTCCAATTTTTTTGCCAAATTAAAATTGATAAAAGTGTGCTTGCAACTAGGGTTGATAAACATAATGATCTTCTCTTGTCGAATACTTCCATGAACCTGTAATATTGAAAGATTAGTAGAAAATGATCTTTTATGGCTCTTATCATCCATCTTCTTATCATGAGACCACTTGTTCAACAAGATTTTTTCAATCTCTTCATCGGGATGTTTCCTTAGTTGATCCTGATTAAGTGATTTCCACCATATGGCCGCTTCATTCTTGAAATCAATCCACGGTCCTAATGACCAAATTATTGGGTAGTTTGACTTGCTATATGTTAGGTATTCTTCAATAGTAAGACCATCCTCTTTTCCTGTAAAAAAAACATCTTGCTAGAAGCCTTAAAATATAGAGTTCGGGTTTTGAAGAAAATCACTCACTTTGACGAAAATTTAAAATGGACATAACTCGGTCAATATGGGTCAAAATCCTTACTATAGCCTGTTTTCGGAAATGGAATGGTCTTTCTGCATCTTCCCATGAAATTGAAATCCTGATCTAGACAATCTAGAAACTCAGATTCACGCTGCAACTATCCCACCATCACAAAAAATTCTAAAAAAAAATAAAATCATTGATTTTAAATCAGCGATATCTCCCTCTTCCGAACTCTGATTCGACCGATTGATTTTTCAAGATGATCTTGAATCTGCAATTATTTTCTCAAAATTCTCTACAAAAACTGCAAAAATTTACTGGAGAGTTGTCTTCCACTAATTGTCGTCAGAAAAAATTCTACAAAACAGTTGATTTTAAATCAGCGGTATCTCCCTCATCTAGACTCCGATTCAGCTGATTTTTTTTAATTTTGGTAACTTTTCAAGAGGATCTCAGATCTGTAATTAGTTTCCAAAATTCCCCACAAAAACTGCAAAAATTTACTAGAGATCCGCCGTCCACAAATTGTCGTCGGAAAAATTTATGAGAAACAATTGTAAGTCCATGAATACTCCAATGGAGATGAATTTTAAAAAGCTATGCAGTGAGGTTGCAGGACGTTATTTGGATAATCCTTCAAAGTATCGTCAATTGATTGGGGCACTAATGTTCTAAGTGAACACTAGACCAGACATATTTTTTGCAGTTAATACTCTGAACCAATATATGATTAAGCCATCACATGCACATTGGATTGTTGCAAAGCATGTATTGAGTATCTGCATGGGACCATCAATCTTGGATTGAAATATGATGTCGGAGATGTAAGACTACATGGGTACTCTGATGTTGATTGGGTAGGTAACTCTACTGATGGAAAAAGCAAATCTAGGTGTTGCTTCAGCTTGGGATCTACCATGATATCTTGGATGAGCAGAAAGCAAAATTTTGTAGCCCTAAGCACGGCTAAAGTTGAGTAGATTGTTGCTAGCATGGCTAGCTATGGTCAGTATGGCTAAGAAAGCTCTTTGGAGAGTTGTTTGAGCATGTATTGGATACGACAGTAATTAACTGTGACAATAAGAGTGGGATTCAACATACTGAAAATCTCGTGTTCCATGACAAGTCCAAGCACATTGAGATCAAATATCACTATATCCAGGATATGGTGTAGAGAGGAGTGAGACTCCATCATATTGCTATTGATGATCAAATAGCTAACATTCTTATCAAGCCTTTGCCGAAAGGGAAGTTCTTGGTTTTCAAAGAACAGTTTGGATTGACAAATGTGACCCTTCCTGGAGATCATGGATAGCAGAGATGAGACTTGGTTGTGTGTGATCCCTGACAAGTGGTAATCACCCCAAGCAAAGATGAGACTTGGTTGTGTGTGATCCTTGTCATGTGGTAATCCCCCCAAGCAGAAACTCGGTTGTGTGTGATCCATGACAAGTGGTAATCCCCAAGCAAAGATGAGTATTGGTTGTGCATGATCCTTGTCAAGTGGTAATCCCTCCAAGCAGAGACTTGGTTGTGCGTGATCCTCGACAAGGGGTAATCCCCCCAAGTAGAGATCAAACTTAGTTGTGCGAGATCCTTGTCATGTGTTGGCAAGTGGTAATCCCCCCAAGTGAATATAGGGTGATGGGGGTGATGGATGAATCTCCCCTATGACGAATCTTCTTCATTAGATTGTAACATCATTGTTCCAAAGCAGAGATCCTTGTTTTAAAAAGAAATTCCTCCCTAGCTGAGAGGGAGTGTTGAAAATTGCCAGCAAAGGGATGAATTTCCTTGCATAAAATCTCATTTCTAACAATTCTATAATGACTTTCCAAAACTAGAAAGTCATGTCTATCATTTCAAGCGTGACTTTCCAAAAATAGTAAATCACCTTGCTTCAATTGGTAATCAAGTATAGATGATGGGAAATCACTTATCCTTAATTAGTCTTACTTGTTCAATTTTTACTTAATTATCAATATTATCATTAATATTATTATTATTATCCTTATGATACAAGAATATTATCATCAAAATAGAAATACATGTCACCTTTCCTACTTGGCACTAAATCATGCCACTTCGTACCTCTCTCTCTCCATGATGGCATTCGTACCCCTCTCTCTCTCACCTAATGGATTCGTTGTACTCCTCTTACACTATCTTACACGCATTAAATACTCTTCATAGCACTCCCCTTACACACATTAAAGTCTCGTCATAAAAGATTCCTCTTACGCACTCTTCAATGCATAAGTTACACTCTCTCCTTCAAGGCATGCATACTCCTCTTTATGGCATGAGTTAAAAAGGTAAGCGTACCTCCTTTATGGCATAAGTTACAAGCGCAAGAGTACCTCCTTAATGGCATGAGTTACAAAGGCATGTGTTCCTCCCTAAATGGCATATGTAACTCCCTGTTAGGTCACTATAATACTAGTGTATTCCCTTATTATTATTGCCAGTGTACCCCTTATTGTTATTGTTGTGCCCATGTTGTCCCCTTATTGTTATTATTGTGCCCCATAGAAGCCCACTATTTTTATTGTTGTGCCCTTACACTATTATTGTTATGTCGACTCTGATTATATTGTGATCCTTTAGACTCCCATTATAGAAAGGAGGTCTTGTCATTTGTATCATCCAATAATTTTTCATTTTTGTAATGTAAAGGAGGATGCTCCCTTGAAGAGGTTGATTATGAAAGCGTTGATATCTTTTTTCTTCTATTTTGTGAGTTGGTTGCATAACATTTGATATTAGAGCTTTAGATTCTAGGGTTTCGTCGTGGCATTTTCGCTATAACTTTTTTCTTGTGACTTTTCAGAAGCTAAAAAGAAACCCATTGAGCCGAAATCTTGCTGAACCTCGGGTCTGAATTTTAGATCTTGTCTCACTATATTTTCAGAGATATGATCCAAAGAAGTTAGAGTTTTTGCAAGCTCCCGAATTATATCTCAAACAGGGGACGTGGAGAAAAACGTCATAACTTTCTCTCTGAGCACCAGATTGGAATTTCGTAAAAATTTACAAAAAGAGGATGGCCTATAGTTTTCTATGTATCAGTTTCAGGTCCTAAGGTCGAAACATTGACACGTGGCACTTCATACAAGTTCGCTCTACTGAACCAGTCTATACTTAGCTCATCGTGGGAGATTTGGCATAACTCGTCCTTGGAGAATCCAATCTTGATCAAACTTGCAGAGTTGGAAAGAGGAGTCAGAGGGCTACCGCAGGAAGCAATTTCAAACCTTGGAGATCCGAAATTACAGAGATACAACAGATTCAATATCGAGCTCCTACAAAGTGAAAAAAGGTGTGTAGTTTTTTTTTAAATTTTGCATAAGTTTGGTCTAAAAAATTAGTTTGAAGGAATTCAAAGGGCATAGTGAATCATTATTATTATTATCATTAATTGATGCCCCGAAGAAAGAAAATGAAAACACTTAGCAAGCAACCTGAAAGCTCTAACGTGACTCATGAAGAAGAGGAAGAAATGCAACATGATATATCATAATTACAAAACCAAGTGCAACAAAATTCACTCTCACAAAAGTAATAGAAGCTAAGATGGATAGTTTAAGGAAAGGCGTGGAAGCTAAGATGGATGGTTTAAAGAAAGGCGTGGAAGCTAAGATGGATGGTTTAAAGAATGGAATGGAAGCTAAGAAGGATGGTATAGAAGCAAAACTTAAAGGCAACATGCAAGATTTGAAGATAGGTTTAACAAAGTTGCTACAACAAATGCTTACTAATGGCGAAAGGGTAGTACAGGAAACTCATGATGAGAATAAATTAAATGTTAGTCATGATTTCATTTACTCTAATGTTGGATTGAAGAACCACCATGTTCCAAAGATCGATATGAGGAAGTTTGATGGCAAGGATCTCGTAACATGGATACTATAGATGGAGCAATATTTCGATCTCCATAATGTGCAAAGCACACAAAAGGTATGCATTGCAACCTTATATTTGAAACCCAATCAATTTGTATGGTATCGATGGCTTTGCTCTCGTAAACAAATTGTCACTTGGGAAATTTTACGGAAGAAATGATAGCACATTATGAGGATACAAAAAGCAACACATTTTTTAGCCAATTGATAAATCTCAAACAAAAGGGTTCAATGGTGAAGCACATTGAAGACTTCCAAAAATTGAATATAAGGGTAAAAGATATTCCAGAGGAGCATAGGATTGATGTGTTCATAGGGAGTTTAAAGGATAACATCCAACATGAGGTTCGCCTTTGAGAACCTGATTCATTAGAGAAGGCATTTAGGTTGGCAAGAAAAATTGAAAGCAAAATTATGGCAACAAGGAAGCCTACCACTCACAACTATAAAGATGGAAGTGTTGTTGCCCCTAGTCTTCCACAACCTACAAGGTTGACACCACAACAATTGCAAGAAAAAAGAGCAAAAGGGCTTTGTTACAGTTGTGCTAGAAAATACAATAAAGGTCATAAGTGTGCTGAGAAGAAATTATTTTACATAGATTGTGAAGAGGAGGAAAAAAAGGAACAAGAAATATCAAAAGAAGAAAATACACACCAGAAACAAACCCTAGAGAAAGAAGAAATGAATCTGACCATATCTTGTAATGCATTGGCCGGAATTACCACTTCTCAAACTATAAAGATAGAAGGACATATCAAGAAGAAAAAGGTAATAGTGTTGATTGATTCGGGCAGTACCCATAATTTTATTCATTGTAAGATAGCCAAGGAATTGAATTGCTTCCTATATCCAGCACCAGAGTGTCAAGTGATGATGGTTGCAATGGAGGAACCATAAATTCTCTGGAAAGTGCCATAATATCAAGCTATCCATGGGAGAATATGTGTTGAATAGTCCAATGATTTCCATTCCAATGGGTGGTGTTGGTGTTCTACTAGGAGTCCAATGGATACAATTTTTGGGTGCAATAACTTTTAATTTTCAAGAACTTTTCTTGAAATTTGTTTCGGAAAGAAAGAAAGTTGAATTAAGGGTATCACAGGGAAACTGGGAAAGATAATCAGCTCTAACGGCATGAAAAAGCTTATAAAGAAAGAACAACGAGGCGTAATTGCATTATTATGTTCACTAGAGGTTCCCACATTGGAATCATCTGTTTCTCCAGATATCCAAAAAGTCTTGGACAATCATTCCAAGGTATTTGAGACTCTCAAAGGCCTCCCACCTATTTGTGATCATGATGATGCTATTCATTTGATTCCAGGAAGTGTTCCTCCAAAATTTCGGCCTTACAGATATCCCTATGCCCAAAAGAGTGAAATTGAACGTATGGTTGCAGAAATTCTAGAGGCTGGTATAATTCAACATAGTCAAAGTTCTTTCTCTGCTCCAGTAGTATTGGTGCACAAGAAGGATGGATCATGGCGCATGTGTCCAGATTATAGGGAGCTCAACAAACTCACTATTAAAGAATAAATTCCCCATTCCAGTCATTGATGAATTATTAGATGAATTGCATGGAGCAATTTACTTCACCAAGTTAAGACCTTCATTCAAGATATCATCAAATCAGAATGAAGACTGAAGACATTCTGAAAACAGCATTTAGAAACTCATGAGGGTCATTATGAATTTTTGGTCATGCCTTTTGGCCTTACCAATGCACCTTCTACGTTTCAAGGTTTGATGAACTCCATTTTCAAACCCTTCCTTAGAAAATTTGTATTAGTATTTTTTGATGATAAACTAATCTACAGCAAGTCTTGGAAGGATCATGTTCAACATGTTGACAGAGTGTTCAAACTACTGGAGGAGAAACAATTATATGCAAAAACCTCCAAATGTTTCTTTGGAGTACGAGAGGTGGAATATTTGGATCATATTGTATCTTATAAAGGTGTTAAGGTAGATCCTAGCAAAATTAAAGCCATTAAGGAATGGAAAATCCCCACATCCATAAAGCATTTGCGAGGATTTCTTGGGTTGACAAGGTATTATCGCAAGTTTGTTAAGAATTATGGGAGAATAGCGGCTCCTCTAACAACATTACTAAATAAAGATGCATTTTCTTGGACTCCAAAAGCAACAAAGGCCTTTGAACATCTTAAAAAGGCAATGTGCCAAGCACCAGTCTTAGCTACGTCAGACTTCACAAAAACCTTTAATGTGGAATGTGATGCCTCAGGAAATGGAATTGGTGATGTTTTAATGCAAGAAGAAAGACCCATTGCTTTCGAAAGTCATCCAATCAAAGGAAAATATGTACACAAAGCTATTTATGAGAAGGAAATGTTGGCAATACTACATGCACTTAATAAATGGCGACCTTACCTAATGGGAAGACACTTCAAGGTAAAAACAGATCATGATAGTCTTAAATTCTTTTTAGAACAAAGATTATCTTCAGAAGAGCAGCAAAAATGGGTCACAAAGATGTTGGATTATGACTTTGAAATCATCTACAAAATAGGGAAGCAAGATGTTGTTGCATATGCACTCTCAAGAAAGGATGAGGATGTGAAAGAATTGCTTTGTTTCATTTCTATTATCCAACCAAATTGGATAAACAAAGCAAGGGATGAATGGAAAAATGACGAAGAAGTGTGGGCACTGATTCAAAAGTTGCAGCAAGATCCCAATACATCAGATACATTTAGCTAGAAAAATGATTCGTTATGGTACAAAGATTGCTTATACCTCTATAAGAATTCCCAACTCAAACAAAAGATTCTTAGGGAATTGCACACATCTCCCTTAGGAGGGCATTCAGGATTTTTAAAAACTTACCACAGGATTAAGAAGGAATTTTTTTGGGATGGCCTTAAATCTGATATTCAAAAGTTTGTGGCAGAATGTTTGGTTTGCCAACAAAATAAAGTTGAGACAATTAAGACCCGGGGTCTATTACAACCTTTATCCATTCCAGTCAACGTTGGGAGGAGGTTTCAATGGATTTTCACAAGTTTACCCAAGTCCGAAGGAAAGAGTGTCATCATGGTGGTAGTTGATAGACGTACCAAGTATGCACACTTTTGTGCATTATCTCATCCATTTAAACCCAACATGGTTGCTACTATATTTATGGAAACAATTCAAAGGCTACATGGAAACCCATAGATTATTGTGAGTGATAGAGACCCTATTTTCACTGGAAATTTTTGGATAGAATTATTTTCTTGTCTGGGTACTCAGTTAGCTCAAAGCTCATCTTATCATCCTCAATCTGATGGGCAAATTGAAATAGTGAACAAATGTTTGAAAGGATATCTTTATTGCTTTGTATCTGATAAATAGACACATTGGATCAAATGGTTGCCTCTCGCTGAATGGTGGTATAACACTTCCTTCCATACTGCAGCAAAAATGAACCCATTTATGGCGCTTTATGGATATCATCCACCATCCATCACATCATATTTCATAGAAAATTCTAAGGTTTAAGCAGTGGAAGATCACATCGAGCATCAACAAAAAGTTCTCCAACTCTTAAAAGATAACCTCACTTTGGCGCAATAGAATGAAACAACACGCAGATCAACATCATAGCAAAATAAGTTTTGATGTAGGTGACTGGGTATTTATACGGCTACAACCATACAAACAAATGTCCCTCAAGCAAGTTAAGAAGGATAATAAATTATCACCAAAGTATTATGGTCCGTAAAAGGTGTTGCAAAAGATTGGTACTATGGCATACAAATTGGAACTTCCTGCATCTTCCCGAGTGCACCCAGTTTTCCATATTTCATGCTTAAATAAGGTTATAGGTGACAAGCTCCCAGTTCAAACAATACTGCCAGAGCTTGACGAGGAAGGAAAAATCATATTGGAACCTGAAGTAGCCACAGAAACAAGAAGCCGACAACTGCGAAATCGATCAATTTCAGAGTATCTCATCAAGTGGAAGAACTTACCCGCTAAAGAGTCTACATGGGAGGATGAGAATTTTATACAAAAGCATCCAAAACTACTCAATCGTTGAGGACAACACTTTTTTGAAGGAGAGAGGCATGTTAGGTCCCTATAATACTAGTGTATTCCCTTATTATTATTGTCATTGTACCGCTTATTATTATTGTTGTGCCCATGTTGTCCCCATATTGTTATTATTGTACCCACAATTGTTATTGTTGTGCTCGTACATTATTATTGGTATATCGGTTCTGATTATATTGTGACCCCTTAGACTCCTATATATAGAAAGGAGGCCTTGTCATTTGTATCATCCAAGAATTGTTCATTTTTGTAATGTAAGGGAGGATGCCCCCTCGAAGAGGCTGATTTTGTAGGCGTTGATATCTTTTTCCTTCTATTTTGTGAGTTGGTTGCATAACAGTCCCCCTCAAGGCATGCGAGTTACTCCTCTCCTTCATGGCCCGAACTCCTTGCTCCTCCTATATATATGCGCCTCTCATCTTCAATCTTACTCACTTGTGCCTTGTGAAAGGAGACTTTGAACTTGTGAAATAGATAGTTGGAGAGACTAGCAAAGGATTGAGAGAGTGAGAGAGAGACTAGGAGCGTAAGAGCAGAATTTGGTGAGCCAAAGTGATTTAGTATTTGCATCAGCTACAACTATCAGAGATCTTCAAATTTGGGTGAACTTCTTCATTCTCTCATTGTATTTTGTTTCTTTGTTGAACAATTGACTTCTAATAGAAGAAGAATTGGGTTGGGTTTCCCCTTGTGGGTTTTGCTCTGGTTATTGGACCTAAACTTCTGTGTCTCTTTGTGTTCTTGGTTGTCTTCTATTTTTCATATGGTTTATATGGTGTATGTTCTATCTACAATTGTTTAACTGAATTTTCAGTTGGAAAAAGTTTTATTTTAAGTAATTGTTTCAGCATAGAACATCCAGTTTTCAACACTATAACCGTAAGGTCTCAGAGGAGATCCCACTGGACTAGGGTTAAAAACGAACTTCCCTGGTTTGGTGAAGAACAAGTTTACAATCAAAATCAGTCAATCATCCAGATCACCCCTTAATCCATGTAAGAATGCCCAAAACATTAAGTAAAGGCACATTATTGCAAAATGGTTAAAGTACTTGCGAAATGGTGACCCACCTTCCTTCAAGAGGAATGCCAGACGGTGAGAAGTGTTTGACCAGTGCAAATGCCAGAGGAATATGGCATATCATCATATATTGAGCAATGTAAAGCTATTGGCTGGCTGGCTGTCCAAAGTAGGAAGGGGAAAAAAATTCTCCTATGGGTTATCCCCTTTTTTGTGGGTAACAATACCAATAAAAAAGATAACAATACGTTATTTATATGAAATATGTATCACACAACATTTTCTAGATGCGCCTTGTCAAATGTCAAATTTTGATCCTGCTCCTGATGGAGCTTAACTAGTACTAACGATTCTGGGGTACTCATGTATCAGCGGTTTTGGGAAAAAATACTTACAAATAAATAGAGAAGTAAGAAAGAGGAGAAAGACTTTTTTCATTGGAGTCTTGTTTTCCTTGAATGTACTATCCAAAAAACAAAATTGTCATGCAGGGGGCTGTCCAGGGGCCAATAAAAAAAAATTACTTAGATTTGTGTACAATAAGGAAAGAAGATGTACATAGTGCTTGAGCTGCAGTAAGCCTAGCACGGGGATCCTTTACCAACAATTTCTTGACAAAATCCTTAGCACTATTGCTAATTTTTTCCCATGGCTTTTCGCGGAATTCAGGTTTCTTCCTTAGAACCTGCCCATCAAGAGAAAACAAAATCTGCTATTAGATAAACTGAACATGTCAATTCATAAATAATATAATAATATGAACTAATGTAATAATATGAACAAAAATCCTTGAGATGTACCAAAGAAAAGTATCAACAGAAATCAGTACATGGAACAAAGTTACAGAAGCAATAATGGTATACAATGAGGTTAATGCATTCATGCCTATCAGAATTACTGCAAACCAGCTTTCCAAATTTTGAGAAAAAAAACTACCATGACGAGAAAACACAAAAGCGTATGAATATGACAGTGCTCAGCATTTTGACTTGGACACACATTCCATGTGGGTAATGAATGAACAGAAGAGAGCAGAATATACATTTCACTTAGATGAGTATAGTTCAAACAACATTAGCTACTTACTAGATGCCATCTGACATGTTTACCATGCATGTATATGTTACCAGCTTCCTTATGAACATTATATATGCTTTGCAATGGCATAAACAATATTGAATGAAAAGCTACCTGTTCAGTTGCACTACAAGGAGGAGCTAGGAACTTAATAACAAGCATTCCTACATAGTACAGAAGCTCCTATACCACTATTCCTTTAATACTCTGAGAAAAACCTTTACTAACAACTTGCAGACATGCTGATGGAAAATGTCATCAATTAAAAAAATACAAAGCAAAGTCACAATACTTTCTTATAATAAAACATATCTAAACAAGAGTTGAACCTCTTTAAATATGCCGTCCTCTGTCTTGTCCCAAAATGGACGCCTCCCACAGAGTAAAATGTATGTTATGACACCAATACTCCAGACATCAGATTCAGGCCCAGACTTGCGTTTTAGAACTTCTGGTGCAACATAATACGCACTACCTACAATGTCCTGAAACTTTTTGCCTGAAGAGCATGGCAAAGTTCAATTAATATTTATTTATTAAGTTGACAATGTTAACAAAAATTCTTATTGTGAAAGACAAAAACAGAGAATATACAACGTCTCCAGTGATATTGTTTACAAAGCTAGGTACTTGGTTTGTCATTCAGCCTCACTATTACCTGGTTTTATGAAGTCTGACAGTCCAAAATCTGTTGCCTTAAGAGGTGAATCTTCTTTTGTCGACTTAAAAAGAAAATTCTGATTAAAGTGGAACAAGTCAGAAATCCATTGCTTAATCAAACATAATACTATAAACAGAGGAAAAAGTAACTGCTCAAGCCTCAAACTATAAGGTAATTACGGCAAAATTATGCAATGTTATGCACCTCAGGTTTCATGTCCCGATGGACAACACCATATAAATGACAGCGACCAGCAACTTTCAGCATTTGCCGTACAACTTTTGCTGCATCTTTTTCACTGTACCTGCTATCCTTCCTGAGCCCATCCAATTGCATGATTAGCTAGCCTTTAAATAAAATCAAGAAACTGCTCTGCAGGGTTATATGAACAAAAAATATAAAGCTGATAGCAATAGACAGAAAAAAATGACAAAGATTCCACAAAACAAAGCATTCAGAATCCTTTTAGTAGATCGAAATGCATCTCAGACAGGAACATATAGTAGGCTTGAAGCATGACATCAGGCGAATTGCTAATCTTTCATGGACTACCAACAATAGAGGAAAATACAAAACATAAAATGATTTGTATTAATCAGTCAAAACAGAGTTGCTTCAACCTTTTTTCATAAGCTAGCAAGTTAAAAATCCCACATGTCTAGGGATCTATAAAACATGTAACAGGTGAACAGAAAGGCAGAGCTAAGAATTCTTACTTTGCCAATATCCGATCTAGGAGTTCCCCTCCCTCACATAACCTGCCACACATATATATTCAAGACTTGTAAAAAACTCTAAGCATGCCAAAGTTTTAACTTTGAAGTTATGACTTTTCACATAATAATGAGATTAAGTAACGTGAAACACTGCAAAATGAGAACTATAGAGGACCCACAGTTAGGAATTATATGGAATCAAAGATTCTACTGTTGGGAAAAGTAAGGAATCCTACTAGTGATTCTTTAATAATATCTTTATTGAGAATTTTAAGCAATAAAATAATATTCAGAGTTTAAAACCATGTTTGAAATTTCACGCAACAGATTTGTGCAGTTGTCTCACTTACGTACAACCAAAATAGACAAATATTGAGAAAGAAATAATCATGCACTAGTGAACCTTTCTCCTTGACATTATTTATAAAGAGATTGCATTAATATAAACCTTAAAAGTGCAAATAAATCTGACTCAAAAAATACAATAAAAAGGCCTAGCTATTTCAGACATTAGTTTAATGCGTTGTGGAAATCAAAAGTCACATCATATCTGAAAACGTCAAAACTCTTCACTTGACAGGTTGCTAGTTTCAGGTTTTGGCCTTGAACCCATCAGCTATTCAGTGGCATGCCTTTTGGACACCAAATTTCTGTTATCTGCTATTGCGTCTCTACATGTACATTAGTGCTTTAATAAGAGATATGGGAAGCATATTCAAAAGAACCAATAGACATGAAAATCATATGACATGTCTGCTTCAATGCACTTGCCCACCAATCTGATCTTAAGTATGAATTGCTCATATACAAGTAAACTAAAGGAGAAAACCCAGTGGACAACCACAAGTGATCGAATGCTGTGAATTACAAGGATACCATGGGGTCAAGTCCTCGAGCAGGCTGCGTCTGCAAATATTGTGGGCACTCAAAGTTCCCACTGGGTTAGGTTGCCAAAAACTGCAACTGACCGGTTCACCTTGGCTACCATCCTCAGGATAAGGGGAATTGTCCAGTGGGTCTACCAGGATGTGCATTTCACCAAAAAAAGTAAATTAAAGGAGAACTAAGGATTAAGGAAGATAAAAAAAGCAGTGTCAAGTCTGAGAACAGGACTAGGTAAGCATGAATACATGGAAATCTTTACCGGATCCATCCAACCCCCATTTGATCATTACAGATATGTATCCAGTACTGAGACCAGCTTGGATATGACCCTGATGTTTATGAGTACAAGTACAGCTCATATATGGCTCGGATACAACTCGGATAAATATCCATTAAAATACTCAAAACAGAACAAGAGAGAGAGAGAGAGAGAGAGAGAGAACTCTTATAATAAAGGGGGCATGGAATGCTTGAGCTGGATGGGCTACAGTTTTTCAGCATGGAGCCATCTGCCAGATCTTGTAGATTAATCTGAAGATCCTTATGAAGGGCACCACATATGTGTGTCTCCTCATGAGAATCCATCTCCTAGCACAAATCTTCTAGGGTCCAACAAGCATTTGTTTATAGGGTGAAGCCACCAGAAGAAGATGTTGATTTTTAAGGTGTCTTTCAGACTGGTAATTATCTTTGATCAATTAATTCTTATTAACATTCCATCATTCAATAAATACACTGAAAGACATCAACCATATGCCACATTAGTACAGTAAGAACATAAAGAGACAAATACACAGAAACACAAGAAGTTTACCCTGGAAAAACCCTCATGGGAAAAACCCAGCAAACCTTTCAATAGAGAATTCTTCAATTTCAACAGAGACACATCTAAATCAACAACTAGATCAAACCTGGTCTATAGCACATCCTCCTAGTCAAGTCAATCAGGCCCATGATCCAGTCTTCTTATCCAAGATACCATGTCTCAGTTAAGCCTCCCTGCCTCAGATATACGAGTCTCACTGTCTCAGATATTACCACAGAGACATCCTGCTCGCTACCACAGAAATCAAAACTTTGCTACCTCAGAAGACATCTTTGCTACCTCAGAATGTTGAGAAATCTAGGGGCAGCAAGTGTAAGTGATTTCTCTTTCTTCAATGATAACTGTTTGTGAAGACTTTTTGTTTTTCTTGATTAAGTCCTTCTTTAGCTTGATAAATATTACAATTTCTTCATCAAACAGCTACCAAAACATAAAAAAACAATGAGACAAAGAACACAAAATATAGATGATCAGCCAGGGCCAAAACCTCTCCAATCTTGAGAGGAAAACCCACAGAATTCTTCTTCTTATAGAATCTTCAATTGACAAATTCCAAGACTTAGACCCTTGACCAACAACCCCTCCAAGACCAAGGCAATGTTTCTTCTGGATGTATTTCTTCTTTCTCCAAGTCAACACTAGTGAAATTTATGCCACAGCTTCAGATTTTGGCCCTAACTCAGAATTTCGGCTAGCTGTTGCAGACCTGCAATTTCAGCTTCTTCTGCAGAAACCTTAGGTCACATGTGTGGCTGGAATAAGAACAGATTTTCCTCCTTTTGACTTCACTTGACCTTGGCTCCTTCTCTTGACAATTTGGCTTGCTAAATAGACATTCTTTGACCCAAACTTTGACTCCTTTGAGTGACTGCAATTTTCGACTTCTTCTGCTGCAGGATGATGCCCTAATGTTCGCAGCAACATTGCACGAAGCAAGGACGAAGCAGGGACGTTTTTTGGAAGCGGGGATGCGGAAACGTCATTTTCCAAAAATCTAGAAAGCGAAGTGTCTCGGAAGCGTCTACTATATATATATATATATTGCATTTATATTCAAAACAAACATCCCAAATACCAAATTAGTTGTAGAAGACATGAAAACATGCATATTTTTACATAAATCAAGATAGATATGGCATCCATGATTCCATTGTACATCAATGGTTAATTATTCGAGCATCAACCATCTATATTCTAGCAATTACAAACATACATCAAATTTTTAATCATATTATAAAACATAAAACAATTAAGCATATTATAAAACATAAAACATAAAACATATTATCTAGCAACTGAGCAATTGTCAACATTACTTATGTCCAAAATTCAAATGATAATGTTTACAAAATAGGCCACTTGGCTACCACCAAGACAAAAAAGTTCAAATTCACAACAAGCCTACAAGTCTAATCTATGACAAAAGTAGTAAATTGTGAATATATATACTAATCTCTCCTCCTTCCACCACGAAGAGTACATGGCGGTGGGCCTCCACGTGGTGGCAATGAGGAAGATGGTGGTTGTGGAAGTTGTGGCACTGAAACTGATGAAGATGAAGCCCCTGTTGTTGGTGTTGAACCATGGAACCTAGGAACCAAGGGACCAGATGGGTGTGGCATCTCAACTTGATCATCATCCTAGATAAGAGCATCCTCTAATTGCTCTAATCGCAACACTCCATCCTCCAAATTGGGCTCCTCTGGATTCCTGTTACAAACCTTAAGGTCTTTATTAGTCTTTGCATCATCACAATAATGCGACAACAATCACAAGTTGTAATGAACATAAACCAAACTCTCTGCCCAGTCTAAACTCAACCTATTCCTTTTAACTTTGTGGATGAAAGAATAAGAGCTCCAACACCTCTCTACAGAAGAAGTGCTTACCACCTGTGATAGCACCCGCGATGCCAAAGTTTGTAGAAGTGGGGTAGCACCTCTATGCATGTTCCACCACTCAAGAGAAGAAAAAGTCTCTCAATCTCTAATTGCATGCATGCTCCCAAATGGACCAGTGCTAAGCGTATAGTTGCTCAACTGCTTTCATACCATGGCAACCTCCTCCTCATCAAGGACTAATTTATCAAATGCAATCATATATTTTTCTAGAACCTCTGGATCCAGGTGTTGGTGTTGAAAGCCATGATGGATGATAGTATTTAGGTGTCAAAACATAAGCTAATGCATGCAATGGAAAATTTAGCATATCCCATCTTTTTCCACCTCTACAAGAATATAATTGTACAAGGTGATATCTCTAGGCTCAACAATGTCTTTAATCTACCCCAACATGCTACCCATTTGCTCATACACCTCCCCAATTATTGGCCGATCTAAATCTCCAAACTTGATCAGGTGATAAATTGGTTTGGTGAATTGCAAAACATATTTAACTTGTGACCAAAAGAACATGTCAAAAATAGTGTTCTTGGCTACATTAGCACCATCTCTATCAGTGTTATTTTCCTCTCATGATTCAGAGGTCACCATATTAGTTAAAGCTTGTCTCACCTTCACTAGCCGCCTAAAGGTGAGGTAATAACTTGCAAATCTTGTTTTTGCAAGTTTAAGCAACTGCAACTTGGAGTAAGTGCCACAGAAGTAGTTTACCCTTGTATGCCCTGTGATAAATTTAATGAGTTGCTTCCCTCTCTTGTAAAGCTCATTAATCCACCCACATTCTTTATGCTTCACAATATCATGCATCAAAAGGTTCAATGTGTGCACCAAGCACCCAAACCAAAAGATGTGTGGATGAGTACGCTCAATAACTTTTCCTGTTGCCTTACAATTTGTTGCATTATTTGTGATCACTTGAACCACATTATTAGGACCAACATCTTTGATTGATTGCAATAGGAGATCTGCAATGTTTTGGGAAGTTGCACTGATGGAGGAGTCATGACATGTAATAAATACTACACCACTAGCAGAAACACCAAGAACATTTATCAAAAGTTGGTTTCTAATATTTGTCCACGCATTTGATACAATGGATACCCCACAATTCACCCACTCATTTGTAAAACGTGTCAAACTCTTTGAACCTTTGCTTTTTCTCTTTCTAATAACATTGTTCTAGCTTTCTCATACGTGGGGGCCTTGTATCCTTTTGGGACGTCATTGATGGCCTTTACTATTTCATGCCAATAAGGAGAGCGAAGCACATTGAATGGTACACCGCAAGCACAAAGAAATTAGACTATCTTTCCATCCACATCATCCCTCCTACCAAAATTCAGGAAATCCCCTATTGTTTTTTTACCTCCAGAGCTTGCAGAAGTACCATGAGGAGATGAGCTACCAAATCTAGAGGTTGCACTTGATTCAAATTGAGTTTCTTGTTTCTTGTTTTTCGTTGTGCAACCTCCTCTATTTTGATGTATTTTCTTCTTTGTTCAACTGAAACCTTTGGGCAAATTACTATCCCCACAGCACCCTTTTTCTCATCACTGTCCATCACCCCACAAAGATGCCTTCTCACACGAGTATATGAACCATTATATGGTTTTCCTCCATGACAACCATGAGGGCACAAAAACTTGTAGCTTCCACCACCTTTCCCCCTTCAAGTTTGGTCACATTGTTCCACAAGGGTGTCAATTTCAACTTTCCCCTCTAGTGTTTCAGTGTTCTCATCAGGTTCATGCCCTTCCTCTTCAAACCCTTCATCCTCATCATACATTGGGTCACTCATATGGGGACTACTATTCTCTTCTTCTTCTTCTTCTTCTTCCCTTAAATTCCTACTCCCCCTTGCCATCATGAAAACCAAATGTGGAATGACACATATAAGCCAAAAAAACACCATTTTGGAATATGAATATAGGTGGTGAACAACCTGCAAGTAAATGAGCAAGAAGAAAGAATGGGAAAGAGTAGGAGAGGGAGGAGAAAAAATACAAAAGACAATGACAAAAAAATGAGGGAGTTTGGGGTTTGCACTTATCTCTTTAGCTCTTGTAGATGGAAGCCCTTCTTTACTCCTCCAAGCTCCTCCTCCTTCAATGCTCCTAGCTCCTCATTCACTTCTCCAAGCTCTCCTCAACTCTCTCTTCTCCAAGCTCTCTTCTCCTCTCTTCTCCAAGCTCTCCAAAAACATAAGAGTGAGCAAATGAGAGGTGAAAAGCACTTTTATCCTTTTCATTCCATCCCTAACCCAACACTAACCCACCCACCAACCCAACTTAAGCCAAAAAAAAAAAAAATAGTTTAAGTGGGCCGCACGGCGGGCCCATGGAAGCAGTCGGGATCTACCCAGAAGCGGCCCCGATCTGTGGCGAATCCACGGGTCAATTCGCCCTCCGAACATGAATCCGGCGTACAAAAACACAAATCAGGCCGCACAGTTCCCACAAGCCAGGAATCGTCCGGCCTAACCCAAACCGTGTTTCGAAGGGCGGATCGGTCGCATTTTCGTACGAGACGCAAATTGGTCGTGTTTCCATACGGGACGTGGATCGGGCTTTGGAGCCGGGGGGGGCGTTTCCTGCAACACAGGTTTGCACGTGTGTATAAGTTTTAGCCCAAAACAGATCAGAAAATACTTCGCTCTTCTTCCTTCCTCCTTCGCTACGTATTAGGCTTCTTTTCTTGTTTTGATCGAACTTCCTTGAGCTTAAGTGAGTGAGACTTGAATGAGGTCGAGTGCTCAACATATAGGCATCCAGTCACTTCGTATTAGGCCGACTTGTTGCTTGTGTAGGATGACTTGTTTAATAGCCCTTGACTTGATATTGGAGGGTTATTTTGACTCTATCTTGACTCGAATAATTTCGTTACAATATATAACATGCCCCAAATGGGTCTTTCATACATGACAATGACCTAAAAGCTCTCAATGGGAGCTTGACCTATAAAAATAAATTTCCTTGAGCATGAAACCCATGTCTCAAGATAAACAATAATAAATTTATTTATTTATTTTTTCTCATTACATCAAATACATAAAATCATGATTACATTTGTCATTATGAAGACTGAACCTAGTTACATATTTCAACACAGAAGACCATAAATTTTGTTGCTTCGAATCATTCACTTTGTTGCCTCAAAATATAAACTCACTGCCTCAGACTCAAACCTTTGCTAATTTGCTACCTCAGACCTTCGCTAATTCGTTGCCTTAGACCCTCAAGAGTTGTGAGCTTGAACTTGGATTAATGGAGGAATGGATAGGCCTTTTATATATTTATTTGATGATGAACATAAACATAATAACAGAAAGAAGATATAAATATCACAAATAAATGTCATGTATGGAAAATGAAATAATAAGTTGCCCTAATTCTGAATTTTCCAACACCATTATTTTCGCCACCTGAGCCAACCATGTGGTTTGTCGCCCATCTGTTATGATCGTATGTTTGAAGGTAGGCCTCTCGACCCCGAAGGTATGGCTTTTCATTGGTATAGTTGAATAATTTTCCTTACTTATCATGGACACTTTGGGCATGGATTGGTGGGGGGATTCGGCGAAACGAGTTGGCTAGGCCTGCGTTCTTCTCTACTCTGCCTGATTTGGTGGTTAGCCTTGTATTCTAGTCCCGTGGGATCTCCTTTTTTGGCCATTAGCTTTAGGGTTGGCACTACACAGGAAATCCCGATTTTGTTTGTGTGGTGCCACTTCCTAACACCATATACATCACTCCCTTCCGCTCGTTTTAGCCCCATTCCTCTCTTTCCCATCTAAGTCCACATAGGGTTAGCCTTCCCCTCCCCTTGACCATAATTTGGCCACTCTCAACAGGAAATGTACCACAAAATGGAAAAGATGGTCGAGACATCCAAATTTAGCACGTGGGCTTAAGCCAAACATGAGCTCTACCCATTATCAATGGCCATCACCCTGGTTCCTATGGGCCCTAGATGAGCGCCCCCCCTCTATTGAAATAACGTAACTAGGTTCGGTCTTCATAATGAAATGTGTTATTGTGATTTCATGAGCAAGGAATTTTATATTTAGCATGACTCCCAATGTAAGTCCTTTGGATTGGTCATAAAGTCAAAATGAGTCAATGTCATGTATGAAGGACACTTCTTGGGTATGTTACATTTTGTATGAATCATTAAATCAGTATGTAAGCCCTCCAAGGCCAAGTACAAAACAGTTCTTTCAAGTCGGCTACAAAGTGGAGTAAATAACATACTCAAAGAGGCATGTCGGCTCAGCTCTCTCAAGTCGGCTAATTATGAGGCTCCAACCACTATAAATAGGGTAGCTCGGCCTTATTTCAGAACAGAGAATTTTGGTGAAGGAAGTCTAAAATTTGAAGTGCGAAAGTCATAAAATAGGCCCTACAACCAGCAAGGTGAAGGAAAGGAGTAGCGAGGTCATCAAATTTGTTTTTGGATTGTTTTAAGGTTGATCTCCTCTCACATGTGTGAAAGAGAGCACTGATACCACTACAAAAAAGGCCGAAGTCTGTTTTGTTGTGATAGAAGCAAAACTCAAGTAGTCGAGTTGGAAGAGAAGACCATTCAGGTCAAGCAAAGGAGATTAAGGGGTTGGATCATCATATATATCTCACATGTATTGCATCTAAGGTACCCAAGGAGGCCAAAGTAAGGTACAAATCTGAAGCAGAGAAGAGGAAACCAAATTCTAAAGGGTAGTTGAGAAGGAGGGAGAAGCAAAGGTTTGACTATTGTTGACTCAAGCAAGAAGGATCCCATCAAGGAAGGTTTGTGACTTGGTCTTGGAGTGGAAAATAGGTCAAGGGTCTTGGTCTTGGTATTCGTCAATTGAGGTCTCTATAAGAAGAAAATTTTGTTTTAGTTTTCCTCTCAAGTGGGAGAGGTTTTGGCCCTAGTTGATAGAGTACATTCTGTGTCTCTTGTCTCTTTACGGTTTATGCATTAGTAATTGTTTGATGAAGAAGAACACAAACAATCTAAGTAAAAAAAGATCCTAATCTAAGAAGTAAAAAGCTCTCACAAGTAGTTATTAATAGAAGAGAATTCACTTAATTACATGCCCTAGATTTTTCAACATGGTATCAAAGGTGTTATCCTCTACAATTTCCTAGGCTGAGGAGGAGATCGGAAAAGGTAACCTCGAACCACTTTCAGCTCAGTAGCTAGCCCTACTGAGCCAGAGAGGGATCTCTCAAAGGATTTGTCAATGAATGTATGTAGAGAGACAAGTTTTAGGCTAGATATATGAGTTTGTTTTAAGTTCTTGTGAATTTAGGTTTTTAGGTTTGTTGGACTAGGGTTTAGAGCAAGTAATTAGATCTAGGCTTCAAGTATGCAGAGGCAAGTATAGATAGGAGCTAGATATCAATGTTATTGTGCAATTGGAGTATTTGTCAATGTAGCATAGATTTGTGAGCTTAAAAGAAACTACTGAGCATGTAAAAGCATGAATTCATTAGCTTTAGAAGAAAGGAAACACAAGTATGAATTTCACATAAACAGAGCTTAAATTCAAGATTCATGTCTATATAACTGCAAGGAAATTCATTGGAAGAAGATAAAGCATGTAAAGAGAGATGATTTATCCATTAGAAATTGATAGGAGGAGAAAACAAACACCATAGACTCACTGAACTAGAGTTCCTGAAATATAGATGCAACTGCTCCTGTATTAGCTGAAGAGAACATAAACATACAAGCCTTTTCCAAAAAAGTCCAACCTCTCTCTCTGAATGAAAGACGATACATATAGACTCAATTGAACCACTTCCCCACTTTCAGGAGTCAAATTCCTAGGTGGTGCAATTGATTCCAAGATTCTCTCGACCAACAGGTGAGAGTGAGAAGGTCAAATACAAACACTTCTTGTAGACTTTGTTTTGGACTTTGCTTCCTTAATGAGGCTTATTAAACCATAAAAACAACCTATCATGTCTATTTATTCATGCTTACATCATCTAGCCTCGAACTAACTTCAATTACATCAAGAGTTTTAACTTTGACCAAGTCCAACTGAAAACTAGGAAATTTACACAGTGAAATTTAAATGAAAAACACAGAAATTTGCAGAAGCGCAACGATGACTTTGAGCCCACTTTAAAGTGCCTTCCTGAGGTCCAAATGAAGATCTGAAAGAATGGTCAACTAGCTTTTCAAGTCTACCTTCCTGAACACCTTGAATTTTTTAAAATGACACATGGGAAGGCCTTCAAAATTCATTCTCCCAAGGGGTCTCCAAAAGCACAACGCCTGTCAAAAAGAGGGCAGAATGCTAATTTTTGACCCCTTTTTCTCCTTTTTCTCAAAATTTATGCCCTCTCTGAGAAATCTGATGAAATGGGTTTTGAGAGGATGTCGTGAGCTTTCCAAAACTGCAAACCATTTGTCATTTAGATGCCTGAGGGAAAAGCACAGCGCCTTGTGACTAGCCAATATCTGAATTAGGCACTAAAATAGCCAAAAAAACAAAAATGCTCAAAATTCCTCCAAATTTGGTCATGAGCTGCAAAATGAGGTATGTTAAGCCCTCATGGATGCTTCAGCAAGCATCTCTAAGTTACCCTTCTCATTTTGGTCTTTTAGGGTTTCTTTGAGCTTGTTTTCCAACTATTTTCTGGTCTGGTAGTGATGTGCCATGTGCCTTACTAGTTGGTTATCTCTATTGGCTTCGTCAAGAAGCTTCTCCAAGTGGTCATTGACCTAGTCTAACCAATACTCCCTGTCCTCATTAATCTCTAAGGCAATTCTATCCTCCATATCTATTTCTTCATCTAGCAAGATGTGTTTTTTCTCCTCTTTTAATGCCTTCTTGAGTCCTTTAGTCCTTGGCCTCTTTTTCATGCCTTGTCTTTCAGTTTCTTCAGGTTCATTGGTCTCCAATATTGCTTTGTCTTTGCCTGCTTGCTGCAGCAATTTAGCTTGCTCTTTCTATAATGAGTTGTTTAGCCTTTAGCTGACTGTTTTCTTGTTCTAGGAATGAGATAACAAACCTTGCCCTTGCCATGTTGTCCATGAGTTCTCTGATCTGAGAGTCTTTTTCTTTGATAATCTGCTGCATACTTGAAGGCACATTTTTTGTTTCCAAGTCCACCAACTCAAACTCATGCTCAATCAAGTCTTTTTCCTGTACTTGTGATCTCTGTTTTGTTGATGTAGAAGGCTTGCCCCCTTTCTCAACATGAGAAGCACACACAAGCCTTTTTCCTCTTTGGTACATCCTACTCACCTCAGGTCTAGATGCTTTAGGAACCTCCACTGATTGGCTTGATGATCCTCTCTCCATCTGCTATGTTGGCATGTTTGGATGCTAAACTAAAACACTAGTCTCATGCCATTTCAAAGTTGTCTCCATGAAAGACTCCCATGTCATATTTTTCTCTGCAAGTTAGTGGAGAACTACAGTCTTGATCAAACTATGATGAAAAAGACTAGGATAATGTTCTTTGTTTTTCACTTGTACCTTCTCAGACATTTTGACAAGGCTTCTACATAGATAATTGCACATGTTGAGAGGTTTTTGAGTTGTGAAGTGCATTAGAAGTCGGATGTGATAGGCATAGAATCTAGAAAACCTTCCCTCACATGTGAAAAATTTCATGACAACCTTCATTAATGGAGCATACTTCTCCAACAAGTACCTAAATTGTATGATGTGTGTATGTGTTTCCCTGTAGGGTGTTTTCAAGAAGGACCTGTAATGTTCAAGATCTAAATTGATGCCCTTAAACCAGTATTCTCCATGATCAGGTATCCTTGTAGCAAGTGAAATTGCAGCCACTGAAAATGTGAACTCAACCCCAGCTATGATAGCACTTTCTCCTTTCAAATGAGCAGCGATCCAATCTGTCAACTGTTCATGATAACCTACTTCACACACCCTTTTGCAAAACTCTAGACAATTTACATCTTCAAAACACTGCTTGATGAAGGGTGATGAATTGATTTCATTGCAGTTGGTATGTTCGTATCTGAGAATTTTAACTCCTTTATGGTGTCTTTTCCTCTCTGGTGAAGAATCTCCCTCCATGATGATAGAAACCCTAGAAGCAAGAAAATGGAAAAAACAATGAGGGATGAGTGAAAAGATGAAATGATTGGTATGAGGAGAGGAAATAATGGTAATGGAATTTCTAGGAGATGAATAGGGACTGTAAACAACTCATGAAACTTAAATGAGGTGAAATGAGGGAAAGGAATGCTTGTGAGAAATGAAAAACAGAGCTTCTAGGAAAACTGCCCAAATTGCTAGGAATGAACTAGGGTTTAGTTATAGTTGAGGCAATTTGATGGTTTATAGTTGGTTCAGTGGGTCAAAATGTATTTTAAACATGTATATAGGTGTAAGATGAAAGGTTTACATGTTTAGCATATCAAAACTAGACTAACCATCATTAATCCTAGCTTATATCATTACAATTTCACCTAAAACCGTAAATGAAGAAATCTTGCATTTGCATTCATATTGCTAAAGGAAAAGGCAAGCAAGGTGTTGTACTTACTTGTATACAAGCTTAGATTAGCAAAAAACTAGGTTGCAAGCTTCAATTTTGAGTTTGCGTGATTTTTGGAAGGCTTTGGGCTGCTCTGGAGCGTAGCGTCAAAGCGCAACGCAGTGTCCAGAAGCATAGCACCAGCGTCAGAAGCGCAGTGCAATCTCTGGAAGCGCAGCGCCTGCAATTTTTTGCCAATTTTGCCTAAAAATCCGTGTTTTTCCTTGCCAATGGAGGGGAGAGCTCGATGAACAAAGGGAAATATAAGGTAAATGAAGTGAGTTTGGGGCTTTTTGGGTTTTTATAGGCAAGTATGATTCCTTTTTGAAAAGAAATGGGCCCCACATACCTTTTTCAAAAACTGATTTTTCACCTTTAAGACTGAGCCACTTTGGAGCGTTGAAACCTGAGTTGCATTTTTACCTTTTGAACATTGAAACTTCTTCTCCTGGAACCTTTGAGACTGAAATCATAAAGAACCTGTGAAAATTCATCAAGCTAATGTCAAAGAGCAACTTGTCATGATTTATTTAATGTTGGATTTACACATCATGATAATGGACCTTGAAACCCTAATGACAATGAAGACAAGAAACTAAGTGGAATGGTGATTATGATGACTGATATAATGAAAACATTCTTTTTATTATGATACTTTCATCTAAGTGAGGTAGGCGACCAACATGTGTGATTTTTCCAAAAGAATGAAAACATTCCTAGACAAACTAGCCAGTGACCAAATTTTACTCTGTAAACCTAGTGACATGATAAAATCTGACCTTGAGACTCCTAACAGACTTGGTAAAAGCATATTTGATCACTGGTGGAAGGCGGACAAGACTGCCACTAACAAGAGGTAAGGTGACTAAGGCAAGGAAGGGCATCTTATCAAGGGACACTCAAGGATCAAATCTCAAGGAAGGCATCAAAGCGAAGATCATCTTGATGTCAGAGGAAACATCATAACCCTAGATCAAAGAAGTCTGCTCAGAAGTACTAGGAGCATCATCAAGAAAAGAAGGCAAAAACCCTACATCTACTCAAGCTAAAGTGTTTTGAAGCCTATTCATCCAAAGGTAGCTAGATCAAAAGTCGGTGTCATCTCACTCTCTGTGGGATCAATGATCATTCTTGAAGACAACTACCTTCATCAAGGAGAAGTTTTCTATCCTCTATATCATCATCAACATCAAGGAAGCAGCAAGAAGAAGCAGCATCCTATCAAGTATACTTATGTCCACATTTGAATCTGTCAAAATGTCTTTTTGCAAGGAAAGAAACAAATTGGTTGGGGCTTCTAACTATCTTGCATGGAAGAAAAGGACAGATCTGAATCTCATTAAAAATGAGGTTATGGAACATGCCAAAGGTTTTATCACTAAACCAAGAAAGGAAGATGCTCAAGCTCTTGCCAAGTATATGAAAGGGGAATTTAGGGCTCAAAGGATTCTCATAGAATCCATCAAGCATCCCCTCATCCCATATGTATCTAAACTCAAAACTTCAAAAAAAAACTATGACAAACTGGTAGAGTTGTATTCTATAAGCACTGTTGGAGAAGTCATCTCATTAAGGAAAGAACTCTACAAGCTGAGGATGTCAGGGGAAGATGGAATAGACTCATACTTTATGAGGATATCTGAGATCCAGAATCAACTAGAAGATCTGGAAGAAGTCATGTCTAATAGTGAAATGACTACAGTTGTATTAAATGCACTACCGGAGGAGTGGGGTAGCTTTACTTCAAGTATTTATGGGAAGAAAGAAGCTACTCCATTCCAGGATCTATGGTCATTGTGCAAGATTGAAGAATCTAGACTAAAGGCCAAATCTGATGTGGGAGCAGGTGAGAAAAATCAAGCTTATGCTGCAATGACAAAAAGAAAGGGACAATTTGGAAAGTTTGGTCCTCAGAAAAAGAAGAAGAACATGGCTAAAATTCAAGAATATGGGCGCTATAGAAGAGATTGTCCCAAGCTCAAGAAGGACAATGACAAAAGAGGAAGAGAAGAATCCCACATCACCAAGGAAGTGGAGGGAGTTCAAAGAAGAAATCCAAGGAGGAGGAAGTAATAGATCTCCACTATTGAGATAGATTTCCTCACATGAGTTTTTTTCAAGTTCCTAAGTCTTCTAAGATATGGCTATCATGATTCACTAAGTAAAATAATGAGATGCATCAAGGCATCAAAGAAACAAACATTGAAAGCAAGAGCTCGGGACATCATCATAGAGAACCATGAAAGACGGTTAGAATATATGGAAGTCAAGGATATAGCTCTTGGGAATCTCATTGAAAACACAAGTGGACAGGTCATCTAATACAAGGTTCATCATACATCTATCAAATGGAACCATCTGCTGATGGGGATACTTTAGATCCTCAAGATTCTCTGATGAAATCTTCATTGAAAGGTTCATTGATCATGAGGAGAAGCAAGTGTTTCATCAAGAATTTCAAACTTGTGGAATTCATGGGATGATGGTATGATGACATAAAAGTGAAGCAGATCAAGGGATTGAAGCTCTTTCAATCAAGGAAGTTGTTGCAAGAAGTATGGATGACCCAAAGGAAAATGAGGTATGTATGCTTACAGTGTATATTGAAGAGTCATGTCATATGGTTGCAGGACCAATGATCTATCTTAAGAGCATGATCAAAAGAAAGGATCTCCTCCCTCAAAGGAATGCAGGAATGCATGAGTCACACATCCACTAGATGAAATCAACATAATATGTCCTCATATGAAGTATAAGGTGGTTGACTACAATTGAGGAACTCTGATTGGAAGCTCCTGGGAATGAAATGTGTGAAAAAAGGAAGGAAGAGATCGTGGAATATGCAATTAAGGTAAAGGAAAATCAACATCCAAAAGACCAAGAAGATTCTTCAAGTTCTTCTTGTTGAGCGCCTAATCAATGCACATCCGTAAAGTCCCATCATTCTTCTTCACCAGAACTACTAATGAAGCTAAGGGGCTAGAAGTCGGCCTAATGTGTCCCAATGCCAGCAACTCCTTGATACCACACTCTATCTCATCCTTGTAGGCCTTAGGATGCCTATAAGGAGTGGTGATAACTGCCTGCACCCCAGTGTCCAACTCGATGGTGTGCTCAAAACTTCTGTCAGGTGGCTGCCCTGGTGGTGTGTCCCCAAACACTACCAGGTATCTATCCAAGATGGTGTGCATGTTTGGCTGAGGTGGCTTGGGTTGCCCCCCAACCTCCGAAATCCTCAACTCCACTACCCATGCTATGTCCCCATACCTCAAGTCGGCCTCCATCCTGTGCGCTGAAACTGTCTGTGGAGGGTACAAATGCATGCCCCGAAGAACTACTAGCTTTCCATCCGGCCCTGTGAACTCTGTTTCCAATTTCCTCCAATTCATGGTGACCTGGCCAAGGGAGTAGAGCCACTGGACACGCATCACCATGTTGGTGTCTGGCACATCCACAACGAAGAAATGGTCCATCACCGAATAGTTCCCCATGGTCACTGTCAATGCGGGAACATATCGGGTGCACTGCATATTCCTATCTCTCGACACCAAAACTGAGAACCCCTCAAACTCCTTTGTACTAATGCTCTGCCTTTGGACCATCTGAGCATTAATGAAATTGCGGGTGGCCCCACTATCAACTAAAACTGAGACACGTTGTCCCTGCACTGTGCCTCTGATCCTCAAAGTCAAAAAATTGGGAACTCCATGCAAAGAAGAAAGGACTCCCCCAGTTGGTGCAAAAGGTGCTCCCGAGGGTGGTGGTGGTTGTGGTGGTGGTCTCCTCTCTGCTTGACCGTCGCTATCTCCCCTGCCAAACTCCAACTCCACATCATCCCCATGGTCACTATCCAAGAAGACCTTGATATAGTGCGCCTTCCTAACTGTGCACCAATGGCCTGGTGCCCATCCTCCGGAGGTCTCTCCTGGTCTCCTCCTCCAACTGCACACACCCCTGGGTTGCTCGTCGTGGTGGGGATCTAGTCTTGGGGATTTCCCCCTGCAAATCTCTAGCACAAGTCACCGCCTCCTACAAGGTAGAGGGCTTGCGTGACTTCACCAATCCACGCAATGGCTCAAGTAACCCCTTTATGAATGTGTACACCATCCTAGCATCGGATAGGTCTGGCACCATAACTAAAACCCTCAAAAACTCTGATATGTAATGCTCAGGGTGGCCAGACTTTTTAAGTTGGGTCAACTCCCTAAAGTGAGCCTTCGGGTCCCTCCTATCAAAGTGTTCCACCACTCTCTATGTGAAGTCATCATAAGAGGTCACATTGGCATGCCCCACTGTGGACAAGCCATGAAACCACGACTCATGTGCTCCCCCCTCAAATTGCAAGGTAGATATTTTGATGGCTTCCACCTCCGTCATCCGATTAAGCTGGAAATAAGTATCCAACTTCTCCACCCAAGCTCGCAATGTGCAATTGGCAGAGCCATCATATGTGGGGAAGTTTTGTGTATCCATTCCCCCACTATCCTTGCGCTTCTCATTCTGTTTGAGCTAGCAATAGTCTCTGAATGACAGGGCTGCTTTGAAATCTTCCCCCATGGACTGCCACTCCCTGAAGAAATCCCCCATGGGCATCTGATCATTTGGTCCTCCATGCTCACGAGGTGTTGATGGTAGGAAAGTAGGCAACATAGTTCTGGATGGCCCACTAAATGTTGGTGGGTGAGTGGTTGGTGAAGGGTGGTCATACTGTTGTGAGGCCCCTAAAGTCTCTCCAAATAGGAACTCATGATGAAGGCTCTTGTCCCTATTCTGCTATTTGATTTCCTCCAACATCTTTTTATGTCCCTTAGCCAAATCATTCAAGGCCTTCAAGAGGCTATCAAATGTTGCTTCCTCCTTACTCCTTGGTTCCCCCGTCTCAGCTACAACTATTGTCTTCCCACGTGCCTCCGGATCAGGTCTAATCTCCAACTCTCCTTCCTTGCTCCTGTACCTTTGCCTCCGGTAAGTAATGTTTTGTCTATCCTCGTTCATACGAAAAGTCTCCCACAGCTAAGCCAAGATCTGAGCTTTGATACCACTGTAATGTTCCAAACTAGGAAAAACAATGATATGCAAAGCAAACAATAAATACAACACCAAAAATTTTAAACATCAAGTACACACCCATGTAAAGACGAGAAATGATAACCAGCTAAGTCGTTTTATTGAGAAATGTGAGCAATAGCACAATAGTGTGGAAGAAGTGCACTTGGGCTTGCCTCAATGGCAAGTGTGACAAAGCCTAGGTGTTAAAATGACAAGCCCGAATGGTAAAATCAACTGCTACAATGATGCCCTGCGTTGCCCTAGTAAAACTACATTGTCTGTTGGAAAGATGCTGCTAGAAACCCCACCTCCGGTGCTCAGAAAATTCCACAAAATTAACCCCAAGCTCCTCAAACAAAACCCACCAAAACCCAGAAAGGGTTTGGCCTGGTTTTGACCCTAGAAATTCGGCCCTCAAGTACCAGGTCCTCCTCCAGTTGCTGGAAAATACGGCCTACCTGCAACTCCAGTAAAGCCCTCCCAAATCACTCCAAAAATGTTGAGATACACTCCCCCAAGGTTCTTCTTATTTCTCCTAGCAAACTCTTGCCCCACAACTTGACCGACAAACTCCCACATGTGCCCAGCGAGAGGCTTTTACGCTGGCCCTGGATGTTGTATTTCTTACTGCACTCAAGTGGTCGTCTCCGGCTCCCAAACTCCTCCCAAAGGCTAGTATCCCACTGAAGCTCCTTTACCAAAATTCTCTCGACAATTGCACCTTGGAAGGCCCCTGAAACAACTCCCACATATTCCCTTCCTGCGTCCTCCTAGAATACGCACTAGCTGGGTAAATGGCTAAGTGTTAAGCTCTGAATCCCCTCCAGCCCTCCTCCAAAATGGTAGAATGGGACCTCTATGGCACTCGTAGTCCACCGAAGAAAGGGTGAGTTCTCCACTTGGAAAACTCGATGCTAAACAGCAAGTGACCCGGCTAAGCAGCTCGAGCAACTAGAGCAAGTTCAATAGGCAAAAGATACCAAATGAGGATAAGCCTCTCCTATTTATAATTTGTGGGCATTCTTTCCCATGTGGGCCCCTCCATCTAGCCTTTCAACTTCCCTTCTTGGCTATTTGAACTTTTCCCTTAGGCAAGTGCGTTTTTCCTTCATGTGGATTGCCCCCACACTCCAACAAAACATTACAGCCTCCCTTTTCCTCCTAAGTATTTTTCCCAAAATTTTGTGGGTGCCATGGCCTCCAAAAATGTCAAAATTGTGGAAAATGAACCTATGACATTAATTTAAGAAGGGACATTATAGCATGCTAGCGTGACCTCTTATGAGAAATTCACACATAGGGTTGTGGAGCGTTTTGACAAGAGGGATCCTGAGGCACATTTCAGAGAGTTGACCCAACTCAAATAGATAGGCATCCCAGAGCATTACATTGGAGTTTTTGAGGGAGTCAATGATGCTGCCAAATTTGTTAGAGGCCAGGAGGGTTTTCCTGTTTGTGGAGGGGTTAGTTGAGACTTTGCAAGGGTTAGTGAGGTCGAGTAGACCTGCTACTCTCCAGAACGCAAATAGTTGTACCTAGGACTTGCAAGACGCAATACCCAAGACTAGAGCACCAGTACCCACTCACCTAATTTTCAACAAAGTGGTAGGGACACTAGACCCCCAATTCAGAGGGAGGCTCAGGGGCATGGACAATTGGATGAAACTAGGCTAGACATTCTAAGGAGGAAATTATGTTTTCCCTGTCAAGAGTCGCTGGCACCTGGGCGAAGCTGAACTAAGGGAAAGGCCCACTATATAGAGGTTTTCTTAGACAGTGAAGGCAGAGGATGATGGTGGTGATGGTGAGCATTTGGTTGTTGGAGTAGGAGGCCCACCTCCCCCACATGGAGGAGCTCCTTTCCTGCCTATGGGAGGAGTCATTGCTTCACTTCGAGGAGTGCCAAAGTACTTGACATTGACGATCAGGGGCACGGTGCAGGGACTGCGTGTATCAATGCTAGTGGACAACAGGGATACCCGCAATTTTGTTGATGCATAGATGGTGGGGAGGAGAGGTATACATACTGAGCATTTTGAGGGCTTTTCAGTCCTAGTACTCGGGGATCGGACTATGCAGTGCACGCGATATGTTCCCAACATGACTGTGACTATGGGGAACTACTCGATTATAGACCACTTCTTTGTCATTGATGTACCGGACACCAACATATTGATGGGTGTTCAATGGCTCTACTCTTTAGAGAGTGTGACCAAAGATTGGAAGAAGTTGGAGATGGAGTTTACAGGGCCAGATGGGAAGTTAGTGGTACTGAGGGGCATGCACTCAGACCCACCCAACACAGTGTCTGCGCACAAGATGGAGTCAAATTTGTGACATGGAGGCATAGTGAGGGTCGTGGAGCTTAGGATCTTAGAGGCAAGGACTCAAACACAACCACCTCATCCTGACATCCAGGCAATTTTGGATAGCTACCCATCAATTTTTGTACACATTCCCCCCAAGTCGCCCACCAGACCGAGGGTTTGAGCGCACAACCAAGCTTGAGGAGGGCATACATGAAATTATCACCACGCCATACAGACATCCCAAGGCTTACAAGTTACCGGGATGAGATTAAGCGAGCCATACAAGAGTTGCTAACCTTGGGGCACATCATGCCCGGTTCTAGCCCCTTTGCTTCATCTGTAGTGTTGGTGAAGAAGAAAGATGGGACCCTCCACATATGCATTGACTACAGGGCCTTGAACAAGAAGACTTTGAAGAACCAGTACCCAATTCCACGCATAGATGAGTTGATGGATGACCTTACAGGAGCTAATTACTTCTCTAAGATAGACTTGCGTTCGAGGTACCACCATATTCGAGTCAGGGAGCAAGATATCCCGAAGACGGCATTCAGTTGTCACTATTGACATTTTGAGTTTTTGGTGATGCCTTTCGGGTTAACCAATGCTCCAGCTACCTTCCAATCTTGCATGAACCATGTATTTAGCAAGCAGTTGCACTGATATGTATCGGTTTTCTTTGATGACACATCCTGATCTATAGCAGGACATGGGAGGAGCACCTACAGCACTTGGAGGAGGTGCTATGCATCTTGGAGGACCAACAGCTATACGCCAAGATGCCCAAGTGTGAGTTTGGACTCACGGAGATATTGTATCTTGGCCATATCATTAGGGAGGACAGAGTGCTAGTTCACTAGGAGAAGATCAAGGCCATCTTGGATTGGCCTATACCCAAGAATGTGATGGAGTTGTGGGAATTCCTAGGCATTTGCACCTATTACAGGAGATTCGTGAAGGGATTCTCCCAGTTGGCAGCACCCCTGACAGATTTGATGAAGAAGGGGGCATGTGTGCGGATAGGAGGGGCATGGGAGGCTTTTGAGCGCCTCAAGAAGGTCATGAGCAGATGCCCAATATTAACTTTACCAGATTTTTTGCAAACCTTCGTCTTAGAGTGTGATACCTCTGGAGAGGGCATTAGGGCATTGTTGATGCAGGGGGACACCTGATTGCTTTCGAGAGTTGGAAGTTGCAGGCATATGAGAGACTGTACTCCATTTACGAGAAGGCGATGTTGGCCATAATGCATGCATTGGCCAAGTTTTAACATTATTTGGTGGGAAATAGGTTTAAGGTAAGGACTAGCCATAACAATCTCAGGGTCTTCTTGTAGCAGAAGCAATTGCAGGAGAAACATCAAAAATGGGTCAGGAAAATTCAGATGTACGATTTTGACATAGAGTATGTCAAGGGAAAATAGAATGTCATAGCAAATGCATTGTCTAGGAGGCCCACGACACTCACTTCTAAGCCTAGCCCACGATTGGAGAGCATAGTTGTTGGTTGAGTACTCCAAGGATCGCCATGCATGTGAGATCCTTGAAGGCATAGCAATGGATGATCGGTACAGGGTGATGAATAAGGCGATCTACTACAAGGATAGATTTATTTGGTACCGAGCTCCCAGCTGAAGGAGAAGATTATGTAGGCCGCACATGACTCACCTCTAGCAAGGCATTAAGGGTTCCTCAAGATGTACAGAGCCATTAGAGAGCGCTTCACATGGAGGGGCCTAAAGGAGGACACCTTGAGGAATGTCTGGGAGTGTGACACTTATCGGAGGAATAAGGGTGAGCAGACACACCCAGCTAGGCTATTGCAGCCTCTCCCTATTCTTGAGAGGAAATGGGAGAGCATCTCTATGGATTTCATCACAGGGCTACTGACAGTTCACAGGCGAGATTGCATATATATGGTGGTTGATTGCTTGACCAAATTTTCTCATTTCTTTGCCATTCAAGCTCGATATTTTGCGTCACAGGTGGTCGAGTTGTTTTTCCGAGAGGTATTCATGTTACATGGTCTCCCTAAGACGATAGTCAGTGACAGAGATAGCAGATTTATGAGGGAATTTTGGCAAGAGTTGTTTTGCTTAGTTGGGACGAAGCTCATACCCAGCACCAGTTACCATCTGCAGACAGATGGCCAAACGGAAATAGTGAATAAGTGGCTAGAGGGTTACTTACACAACTATGTGATCGGGCAGCAGTGTGCTTGGGGAAGTGCTTGCACCTTAGAAAATACTGTTACAACACTACTTTCCACATGTCCATAGGTATTGTCACCCTTTCGTGCTTTGTACGGTTATGATGCACTGACCTTAGCTGACATGATTTTTCGAGATAGCAAGGCCCTAGGGGCCAAGGACTGGATACAAGAAAGCCAAGATATCCTTCGAGCTCTCAAGGATAACTTACAAACAACATGAAATCAGCTGAAGTTATATGCAGATAGGGACAGAGTTGAGAGTCACTTTAAGGTTGGGGACCTAGTCTACCTAAGGCTCCAGTCGTAGAGGCAGTCCACGTTGAAGCAAAAGGGCGCAGAATAGCTTAAGCTTTGCTTTTATGGACCCTACAATGTGACCAAGCGAGTTGGGGAGGTAGCGTATGAGTTGAAGCTCCCACCTGGGAGAAAGGTGCACAATGTATTCCATGTTTCTAGCCTGAAAAAAGGCTTTGGGACTGCAGGTTACAGTAGCTATAGAGTTACCACCGATGGATGATGAGGGGCATTTGATTCTGGTTCTAGAGACCATGTTGGAGGTGAGAGAGAGGAAGCTCCGGAGCAAGGTCAATAAGGAATTTCTTATTCAATGGAAGGATCTGCCAGAGAAGGATGCTACATGGGAGGGAGAACAAATATCACAGCACCAGGCATTACAATTGCTTGAGGACATGCAAGATTTGGGAGGTGTTGTCACACAGAATGTCTAGGCATTGTGACAACGGCTTAGATCAGGGGTTGTCACACTGATCCCCAACCTCTCCATTTAATTTGTCTCCCAATAGCAGACTAAGGGGGGTAGACCCTATGGAAATGGAATGAGGGAAGATTAGTTGGGAACCAACCAATCTGGGAGACACAGTTAAACAACAAATACTTGTTTTAGATTGTGCAAGATTTTTTGAAGGATTCAATTAGATTTGAGAAAAATGATAGTAGTGCCTTGTGGAGTCAACTATCTTGCAAAGGAAAGAAAGTCCAAGTAATGGATGGGAAACTATTGTTGAATGATTCAACTACCTTACTTGCAAAAGCAAAACTTCAAGCTATGTGAAATGCAGGGACGTGGTCAATTTTAGTTAAATGCCTATTTTAAATTTGATCCCTTAATCAGGGGTTGTCACACTAATCCCCAATCTCTTTGATTAAGTTGTCTCCCAATAGCAAACTACGGGCAGTAGACCCTATGGAAATGGAATGAGGGAATATTAGTTGGGAACCAACCAATCTAGGAGACACAGTTAAACAACCAATACTTGTTTTAGATTGTGCAATATTTTGAAGGATTCAATTAGATTTGAGAAAAATGATACTAGTGCCTTGTGGAGTCAACTATCTTGCGAAGGAAAGAAAGTCCAAGTAATGTACAGGAAATTGTTGCTGAATGATTCAACTACCTTATATGTAAATGTAAAACTTAAAGCTATGTGAAATGCAGGGACTTGGTTAATTTTAGTTGAATGCCTATTTTAAGTTTGATCCCTTAATGTTTTTGTCGAACAAGCTTATTCTTGGAAGTAAAATTTTAATGTGCAAATACAAGCTTAGTATGCAAATGCAAAGTGAAATGATGTGATGGCGAAAGGAGGGCATAAAATATGATTTATTTCTTAAATATGTCGTGAGTGTTTTTTAACTTAGGGCTTAGAAAAATGATCTAATGTGAAAACAAATACTTATACCAGCAATGTAAAATATGAAGTCTGCACAAGTAATTACTGAAAATATAAATAGGAAACCATTGTAAAATGTTGGAAATAAAACACTTTATATTCAGAAATCCATTTGTATGAGGTAATCAATCAGAGATCATTAGATGCATAAGTAAAACTAAATTAATCTTCCTTGAATGAGCATGCAAAAACAAATGTACTCCAGAAAATAAATTAAGTGTTTAAATTCAAATCACAACAACTAGGTGCAAAACCTGAAATATTAGTTTTAGTAATCTACTCTTAAAACAAATGATAATGTCAGCGATTTATTTTTAAACCAGTAGTCCTATTACCATGCAAGATTCAGATTTTTTCTATGTGTAACAGCAGAAACATCAAATGACAAACTGATAACTAATATTTCAGAAGAAAAAAATATGAGTTTAACTATCTCCAATCTAGTGATGCATTTGATCTTAAAACTCTAAAATAAATTAATGAAAAAGCAGTGAAATAATATTTAGAAATTTGTCAATTAGCATGCAAAAGTTTTTGAAAATAATTATATTTCTAACATGTACTGCAGTAAAAGATGCAAACCAAATTTGTTGCTAAACTTCAGTTAAATAAATTTCTATTCCAGTATTAGTCTTGCTTTCAATTAGATCAATGAAATGAGGTAAGGGTTTAGAGGATGTGCACCAGTCTTAGGGACTTGAAGATAATTGGAGACAAGCTGTCCAAGTCACTGAAAATCTTCAAATCCAAATGCCAAACTCAAAAAAAAAAAAAATTAATAATAATAATAATTGTTAAAAAAAATTGGGAATTTTATGGGAAAAATAGTGAAAATTTATGGTGAGAAAGGGTGAAAGAAGAAAGGCTTGAAGGTGAGAGATGAGAGCTGGAATAGATAGCGAAAAGAAGGAGGCCAAGAGGGAGATAAGGGAGGCAGAGAGGAGAGGCAGAAAAGAAGAAAGAGGGGAGGTTGTAAGGCTGGAGGAGAGGGTCGACGGTGAAGAAGAAAAGGGGAAGGATGTCGAGAGGAAAGGGAGAGGAGGAGAAAGAGAGGCCGAGAAGGAAAGAAGAGAGAGCAAGGGGCTAGAGATGGCCAGGGCAAGGCCTCAAAGCCCTAAAAAAAATTGTCCACGATCTTCCTGAAATCTTTATTCAACCTGCAAATAAAATGGAGATCAGATCTTGCCCTCCAAGGCCCAAATCTGTCTCTAGAATCCACGAAAATCGTTTACAATCTTCAGATCTGTTCCTATACAAACAAAAGACAGAAAACCCCAAAACATGTATATACAAAATATGAAATACCCAAAACCCTAATGAATTAAAAAAATTGAAATTTACAAATCTACAATAATATTCTACAAATCTAGCAAATCTGCAGATCAAAGCCCTTTATTAGCCAGATCTAAACAATTTTGCACAAATTTATAAAGAAATTGGAAATTTTAAATAAAGGTACAAGCCCAAGAAAAATCTTGCAAATAAAATATTTTGTATGATGACTTCAGAAATTTAAAACAATAGGCTCTTTAGATTATGCAATTTGAGAGAGTCAATTGGTCCAGCTGAGGAGTTCCCCAAATGCCCAAATCCTGAATAATAACTTTTGCACATTTAGATCTGATTATTACATTAATAGAGATTCAAAATAATCATAAAATCAACAAGAAATAGAGATATCGGCTAGTTCTATCAAATCAAAATGATATTTTAAAAACCCAGAAATTTGTGCAAGATCCATGTGCATAGATCAATCCTCAAAGGCTATTATCCAGCAAATACAAATAAAAGCAACAGAGTATTGAGAGCAATATTACCACATAAATCTGAAAGAGGAACAACACAGTCTGAAACCCCAAAGTCTTTGAGTTTTATTAACCAAAAACAAGTTACAAGAGTTTTCTCAGAGCAAGTACACGATTCAATAATCGAATCCAAATAATGGAGAGAGACCTCTAATTTATAGATAAATTCTCCAACAACTAGATGGATTGATCCCCGTCAAAGCAATCTCAACTGTTGATGAGGATCAAATGATCTTTTAATCATCACTATTGAAATAAAGTTACTTTTTGAGGAAATTCGAATTTCATTTTTAACTTCTTTTTAATTAACTCAAAATTAATTATTTTGAGTTAATTGTCTCAAAAATTGACTTTGACTTAACTACTATGGCCCAATGGTCCAAAATATCTTGAAATTTTCAATATTCCCTTGGCCTGGGACCTCCAAAAATTAAAAACTTTAAAACCCACGAATTTTAAATGTTGGAGAATTTAATTTTTCCTAGGGCCTAAATTAATTAAATTTTTGGCTTTAGCATTTTAATTTATTTTAGCTAGAAAAATTAATTAATTGACTCATGAGGGGATTATTAATTTTTTCAACTCTCCAATACTTTAGCATTAAAGCTAAAATATTATTTACATGAAATATTAAATTTCTAACCCATGAAAGGGGAACACCCATTCGTTATAGACCCTCAACATTTACCCATTTCTGCGACACAAAATATGATCTAGTAGGCTAAGTGACTTGTAATAAAATAATCTAGTCAAATAGTTAGGATTATTCCCAAATCACTTTTACAGAGACTCGATAAATAACACTAGGACTCATTTAAAATACTGATGATAAAATCCACCCTAACTTTGGGGTGAGATTGGAGGGAAAAACATTGTCGATCATTTGCGTATAGAAATCAATGAGACCAAAAAACTCCTAGGATAGAAATAATCATCAAAAAAATAAATTTACGTAGGTTGCTACATACATTTGCCTTACTAAGATCATTTACATCACAAAATGTAGAATGGGTTTACAAAACTCCAGTGTACATATAGCTTATAATGATGAATCTATGGATCATTTGAGTGCTCAGACATGATGGAAATCCATGCGCTAAAAAATGTACAGCTACGGGGTAGTTGACATGGAGTGGTCAACCACTGTAATGTTCCCTCTAATTAATTTTCATTCAGGCAATTTCACAATTTTGCAATTTTGAGCATTGGACAAATTTTGTGCACAAGACTTAGGAAAATGGGTGAAGAGGTATTAAATTATTTTTGTGTGATAAAGGGACTTCACAAACACTAGGAGATGAGAAAATTTGATGAGTGGTGGATGGTGGGGGGCACCTCAAAAAGGCAATTCAAACCCCCTTGAGAAGAAAATCAAATTGGAGGGAAGAGAAGGAGGAGGTCGAATAGGAGGGCCCACAAGGAGAGAGAAGGCAACAAGTATAAATAAAGGAGGAGAGCTCCATTTTGGGGTCTTTTAACAATTTGAAAACTCAATCATTGTTCACTTGTGCTATTGAGCCAAGTCAACATCATGTTGTTCAACATGGGAGGTTTCCAGGTGGGAATCTCACCTCCATCTTCAGTGGACTTCAAGTGCCACTCTAGCGGAGCTCATCTACTCAATTCCAGCATTGTTCCAAAGGTGATTGTTGGGTAATTTGACCCATTTTCTGAGCAGACTGGGCGCAGGAGAGAATTTCGCACTCCTTGGAAGGAGGGGTTACAAAGCAACGTTTGTTTGGGAGATTTGAGTTTCTCTTGCAAAAATTTGTCGAGGAATTTTGGGAGTTTGCAGGCCTGAATTTTGGGATTTCTGGAAGGCGTAATTGTGCTACTCTTAAGCCTGCGCTGAGCAGGAGAAGCAGTGATTTCATGGAAGTTGGGGGAGCTAGAAAAGCTTGCATTTCTTGCCAAGAAATTGCCTATTAGCAGGGGATACTTGACATTTCTCAGTTGTCGGTGGGAGGTTGCAGCTCATTTCTCAACAGTGTTTTCCTTGTGGGACGCAGAGCCAGTGAGCCAAGGAACTCACACTTTTTAGGGCTTGTTGGGCTGGTCAGAATTTGGCTATAAGATTTCTGGGTTTTGATGGAGTTGTCATGGGGAGCTCATGACTAAAATTTCAAAAATTTTGGAGATGAATAGAAGGTAGAAAGTGCAGTTCACCTACAGCAGCAGCAGTTAGCAGTTTATGGGTTAGCATAGTCTTTGGAGAGGAGCTTATTCAACACTTGGTCTTCACTATTTACACCTGGGTTTTGCCTTGTTGTAGCAAGCCCAAGTTCCTCTATTCCTACTCATTATACTCCATTCTGCATCAATAATAAAATGGCTCAGTTTTCAAAGATTATTTTGGGTGTACACTGATGTTTCTTCATGTATGTTTATTTATGGTTGCATGTTCATGATCTTGCTTTGTTTATCACTTAATATTTCCACTAGGAATATTATAGTTGATGTCTTCCTAGGTATTGGTGCCCTTATCCACTATAAGCACCATGAAATAGGATGTGATTGTCTAACTAGTATCCAACCAAGTAGCAGGGGGTAGGCAGTGGGCTAAGGGTGAATGATCAAAGAGCCAAAGCCTCCCTCATAAACAAGGTTAAGTATCGTGGCTTCAAGTACCAGAAGAAAATGGCGAGAGTTTTGAGACTCCTTGAAGAGGCAGTGGAACTTTTCCTAGATCTCATAATAGGTAGGGCACCAAAAAATAGAATGCTCATCCATCTCAAAATCCTACATATGACAAAGTTAGCAAATCTTGTCTTCCTATGTGATCCGATGTTCAGCCTCTATTCGATGCCTATGAGAAGTTGAGAACCCACTCGAGATTGGCCCAAGGGTACCTTGAACACATGCATCTAGTGTCAATCTGTAAGAGGGTCAAACAACGAGTCTATGCCCCAAATCGAAGAAGCGCTTTTCATGGAAGGTCATATTGGGCTTGAACCCCCTTGTCGACTTCAGGTGGGTAACCTAGATACACTCTCTATATATGTCATCTCTGATAATACCACTCTTCTCCTACTTATTTCATGGTAGATGTTCAAGTCCTCCCAAATAATACATAAACAAAGGGTGGAGACCCATCAAAATGCCAACAGAGAGGACATGGGTTGTAGAAGATTCCTTGCAGATAAACCTTGTATAAGAGGTGGGTTGAAGACACCATAAAAGGAACCTTGCTAGAAGGTGGCAGAAAAAGAAATTTTGTTGAAGAAGTTGCTAAAGAAAACAATGTCAAGAAGGTAGTTGTAGATGTTGATAAGAAGCTTTATTGAAGAAACTTTATTGTGGAAGCAAGTCATAGAATCGAAGGAGAAGCTCATAAACTCTTAAAAAGAAAAAGAGTCGTTTAGCAATAGATTTAGGATTGTTTCAAAGATGGAGAGAAGAACGCTTTGAGAACCAAGTTTGTCCACATATAGAGAAAGTATGTTCACAAGAAGATCAAGCATGCAACAATCTCATTGAGAGATGACACCGGGTAGAAGCAATTAGTTGTCAATTCGAAGGAACATGAAGATAGCAACAATATTAGAGCATCATTCTACAAGCCAACTAGGTAAGGCAGAACATAGTTTGTCTATGGTCATGAAGGCAGACTCCTTAATTTTGGTTTTTATTGTTCTTGGATCTTCTCCTCCTATACATCTCTAGACACTGAACACCAAGTTAGTCTACATATAGAGAAAGAATGTCCATAAGAAGATCAAGCATGCAACAATCTCATTGAGGGACGATACTAGGTAAAAGCCATCAATTGTCAGTTTGAAAGAATGTAAGATAGCAGCCATACGAGAGGACCATTCTACAAGCCAAAAGGTTAAGGCACAACACAGTTTGTCCATTGTCATGAAGATAGACTCCTTACTTTTGGTTCTCCTTGTTCTTGGATCTTCTCCTCCTATACATCTGTTAGGCCCCTATACTACTAGTGTAACCCTTATTGTTATTAGTACAACCCACTTATTATATTGATGTACCCACATAGTGCCCATATTGTTACTATTGTACCCCATATAAACCCACTAATGTTACTATTGTGGCTTCATATTATTATTGTTAGGTCGGCTGGGTTATATTGTGACTCCTTAGACTCCTATATATAGAAAGGAGGTTTTGTCATTTGAATCATCCAAGAATTGTTCATTTATGTAATGTAAAGGAGGTTTCCCCCTCGAAGAGGCTGAATTCTAAGGCGTTGATCTATCTTTTCTATCTTTTCTTGAGCTGGTTTCATACATTTGGTATCAGAGCTTTGGATTCTAGGGTTTCACTGCTCCAAACAGGTCATCGTGGCATTTTCGCTATAACTTTTTTTCTGTGACGTTTCAGAAGTCGCAAAAAAAACCCATTTGAGAAGAATTGACGCTGAACTTTGGGTCCGAATTTCAGAGCTGTTCGCTTGCTAGTTTCGGAGATATGATCTGAGGAAGTTGGCCTTTTTGCAGACTCCTGAACTGAGTCAGCCTCCTTGTACACTGTGATACACTGAACATAGCATTCAGGGAGATTGTCTGCACGTATGTTAAGTCCTTGGTTTACTGAGGTAGTATATTGCAGTTCATAGTTTCTTGGTAATCCTTTTGCCTAGATTACCCTCTTTTTGTTTATTTCTTTTTGTAATAAAATCAATCAGCAATCATGGAGGATCATCAACCCTTACCTCATCATTCATGGAGGACAATGAGTAAACCGCCTTTAGCCCCTAAAGCTACACCTAGCCAGCAAAAGCGGTCTCATTTAACTGAATCTAGTACATCAAAAACTTCTAATTATTCATCTGAATTACCAGAGTCACCTATACTGGTAAGTTCTATGACCCCAGTTACTCCTACAATTATTGGTACATCTATTACTGAAGTGGAACCTCTACAATTACCTAAGGACACTAAAAGTGGACTTAGTGAAACAGTAACCCAAGTTTTCCAACAAGAAGTTAATTCTCAACCCAAAGTTGTTCAACAAGAAATTACTTTTAAACCTGAATCTGTTCAACCAAAAGTTGATCCTGAACCTATCACAGTTCAACCAGAATTGCTTCAAGAAGCTCAACCTGAACTCGTCATTCTTTTACCACAACACTTAAATCTTGAACTTGAACAATCAGAATTTGTTCCCGTATGAGAAGACAATTGACGAGTTTATCTTCAGACATTTGTAACTATTGAGACTTCCCCTTTATCGCAGAGTCAAATACCAAAAATCTATTACAGACCTAATGATGAAATCCTTCCACTTGGTCTGATTTCAATTGAAGAGGAACCTGAAGAACAAGCACCCAGAACTCCAACTCGCTTTGGACTCAGGCTTTATCTTTATCCTCATACTCCTCAGTTTACTACTCCTTTTGATCTTGATTACTTTCAGACTCCCATTGATTTGTTAGGACATTTATTGGGTCATTTGACTATGGAAGAATCAACCTCCCAGACTATACCATCTATTACAGTTGCGACAGAATCCTTTGTCAGTACTTCTTCGATGTCTACCACAACACCTTAGTCACATCTGTATGGTGTTCTTTCCATCCAACCGGGTTACCAATATTTATCTGGAACCCACTCAGGTGTTGCTTCTAGTCCATGGTCTTCACCCATGTCCTCCACAGGAATTTTACTGGGTTCTTTACTTACAGATACTGAACAGTTTGATCCATCAAGTCAATATTAATCTAGTCCATCTAGTTACCATCCAATGTATCCAATTTACACTAGATCACCCCATATAGAAAACAATATTCACAATATCCTTATCCTCCATTTTCTAGGGGGGACCCATATGGTAGTATGTTGTCGTCTTTAGGTAAGCTTGGAATCACTGTCTATTAGTGGCAGCCAACAATTCTTGTTTAGCCAAGGCTTCTATATCCATCACAACCAATGTTATATATTTCATCCATAACTACTACGCTTGTCATTACAAATTTACCACAATCACAAGCTTAGTTAATTGTATCTCAACCTTTGCAAGCTGGTCCTTCAACCTCTGAACCCCAAGTTTCAGGTTTATAGATTTAGTCTTCTCAAGCTATTTTACAACAACTGCTTGTGCCTAGAGTCCAACAACCTTAGGCCAGTTTACCATTTACTAAAATGACTCAGACTTATACTGGTTTAATATATTGACAACCTGGTCAAACATACATTGGCAGGTAACAACTCTTAAATCAACATCCATGGCAGCCACAATATCAACAACAACAATTCCAATAATACCAAAGTTATCCTAGACTTAGTCAACAATCCTATGCTGGGTTTGGTCAACAACAAGTTTACCCAGGTCCTGGTCAACAAGCCTATGTTGGGTTTGGACAAAAAAAAATTTATCTTGGTGCCCAAAAAACACCTTATACTGGATTTTCTCAACAAACATACCCCTATCAAGGTTACCAGCAGCAAATGCCTTATGCTAGTATGCAAAGGCCTATTACCCAGGAAATTCCATCTTACCCTGGTTACACTTAACCTAACCTCAATAGACAGTTTCCTTTTGTCGCAACACTTGAATTACCAAATTTAAATCGACTTACCAATGATCAAATTATTTATGCACCTTGGTGGCTAGTGGTTCCTCATAAATTGCTTTCCAATATTCTGAAATTCAATGGAAACTCTAGAGAAGACCCATCCAACCATGTTTTGACTTTCCATTATGGTGGTCATCCAAATCCTTGAATGATGATTCAGTTAGACTACATCTTTTCCAATGAACATGTATTGGTTCGGTTGCAAAGTAGTATATTGAATTACCACGAGCTTCATTTGATAACTTTATAGCCTTAGCCAACACATTTTTAACCCACTTCTAGTTACCCATCTGATATGAAACTAGAATAGAACTATTGACCAACTTTAAATAGATTATGTCTACTCACATTTCTGATCATATTCATGAGTGGTGTCGTCATCGTTCAATGGTCAAAAATTATGTTCTTGATCAACCTTTAGCTGGGTGTTTTATAAAATCCTTGTTGCCATCTATCACCGAGGATGTGGCTAAAGGAGTTGTCACTAAAGAGAAAGTAATTTCTTGTGCCCAATACTTAGACTTGATTTACACCCAGTCTAGCGTGCTTTATGACAATTCCAAATGCACCTAGACCAACTTTTACTGTTCCTCCACCTCCATCTAGTAAGGACTCTCATGATGGTGACAGTGTGATTGGTTCTTCAAGTACACAAACAACAAGTACACCATCTGGTAAAACACTTGTTATTTCCAATCCAACTTCTACTGCATCTAATAATACTCCTTCTTCGGAAATAAATGTCGTGTCATTTGACAAAGGTAAGAATGAAAAGCAACCTGGAAGCAAGAAGAAGGGAAAGCCAAAAATAAATAAAACCATACCCCTCAAGAGAAATCCTCTGATTCCTCTTCCCCAGCTAGGAACCCCTATTATCCATGTTTAATATGTAACGAGGAGTATTTTACGTGAGATTATCCTCACCGCTCTGAAGTCTCAAAACTTATTAAGACATCTAGTGCATATATTGTGTTGACAGACCCTTTTTTGAATCCAAAGATTCATTTGGTTGCTACAGATCATGCTTCCACTTCACAAGTGCTTATGCTATCTACCTCTAAGATTAAAATTGGTGTTTTCATGTCTACATGAAGTAAAGATTACAGTAATCCATCATCATCATCCAATAACCAGGCTTCATATCAACCAAATACTTCGACTTTGACTTCATCTAATTCTATTCCACCACCCATTACACTAGAGTTAACAATAAAACCACCTAAAGTGGTTGTACATAAGTTTACATTCAACCCTCGAGCTCGAGCAGTGAAAAAGTATAACATAATAGAAGATTTGGCTGAGTCACCTTTTGCTATGTCAACAGTTGAGGGGATTCAAAATTGTCCCTCCGGAAAGCAGGCTTTATTGTCAGCAATTGGTGGAATTGATCCAACAGATTCCAATCTTGTGGTTTTTAACCATGTGAGTTATATGCCATAATTATCAGCTTAGCTAGCATTCCTTGTCCAAGTAAAAGCTTTCAATAAACTTGTTCACTAAACCATTGTTGACAAGGGTTCTTCTACTTGTATCATGTCAATGAGTTGCTGGAAAACACTTGGCTCGCCGCCTTTGTCACAATCACATACAATGTTAAAATCCTTTGACGATTGCACTTATATGCCTTGTGGAATTTTAAGTAACCTGCAAATAGAACTAGGGGGGAAAACTGTAATCATTGAAGTTGAGTTCATTGATGGATGTTATAATGGAAAATGACCTCCTCATCAGCTCAAAGGACAAAGACATGATGACTGAAGCACTGACCAAGTTCAAAGGCCCAGTTGTCAAGCTAATACTGTCTAGACACTATGAACCTGCTTTACAAAGCTTCTTAGTCAGCTTAAGGGTGTGTTAGTGCCTAGGGTAACTCTACTTGATAGCTTGAGAACAACGTTAGTGACCCTACATCAGTTTCTATGGGTCACAGGAGTGAATTGACTAAGAAAATATCGCTAGATTCTCTCCTATGTTAGCTCATAAAAGTGGGGAAACATCAGAACTCAACCTATTTGGGGGAATTACCAATTCCTAATGGAGTATGCAAACGGGAAAGAGCACTAAAGCATGGAAACATCACTGCTTTTTCCTAATGGAACTCATGAAGGACATGGCAACCCTAAGCTTACATGCTATATATGTAAGGCTTGGGCCATTGTGAAAGGGGTCAAAACATTTTAAAGGATTGCCTATTTGACTATCGAGAAGAGTCTAAGACTAAGGCATTAGAAAAGGTTAAGAAGGGAGAGAGAGAGGAGCTGGAGGGGTAAGGGAAGGCTGATGCAACTGATGGTTGTAATCACTCTTCTTACATCAATATAGAACTATAGTCGTGTTGTCCACTCCATGATGTTGGTAGTATAACTTGTTTATATCTTAATATAATATATTTTAGCATGAGTGGTTTAGTTATATGCAACTAGATATATTTTATATGTTCATGCATTTGTTTATCAATGTTTTATGCTGTGATATTATGCTTGTCCTTGCTATGTGCAAGTTTTGGTCTAGAGCTGGCTCAGGGGTCTTCCGCCTAGCTGCATTGTGCTCTCCAACAACACCACACTAAGACTCGAGGTAATAATTCCTTCTCTCTTTCATATTTGTTTGTTAAACATAGATATGTATATATCTTTGTGACAATTACAACTAATATTACTCTCTTTCGAGGATCTCAGGAAGATCCTTAAGGGTTTTCTACATCACCAAACACCAATGCATTAATCCCTATAGCAATAAACCCCTTGACTACAAAATTTTACTAGGAAGAGCTTGGGTTTATGTTATGGTTGTTGTGGTTTCAACATACTTTTGTATGATCCCTTTCCCTCATAAAGGTGGAATCATAGAAATTGATCAACTTGGCTTCTTTGCATCTAGTTCACAGGCTACTAGAAGCATTTCGTTAGTTCAAAAATCCCCGATGTCTCTTCAGAATGTTGGAATAGGTCTGTTCAAATATCCTTCCCTAATCGGTACATTTTCACTACCATCACCATCAAAAATGGTGAAAGTTTCAAAATTTGAGACTTGCAACATGATATCTTCCACTTCATCTGATTCATGGAAGATTTTTGATAACTCTGAAGAAGATACATGTAATGAAACCATGCCACTAAGACCCATTGAGATTGCATAGCAATCAATATTTTTGGCTTGTGTGGAAAAGCCAAATCCATCATCACCTATTGTATGGGTTGATCATTCGTTAGAATATGGTACCTCCTCTGATCCTTTTCAACATACATTTTCTACTGATGAAGGAATCATCCAATCAATGATGACAAAAGAAGAACCATGAGCACATTATCATCATCCGTCTCGTCTTCCAGATCACATAGAAGATGTTTCAAATGAACCAAATCACCTTTAAATTGTTGATTTCCTTTCGAATTTTGTATTTATAGACATAGTTGATTCTGAATGAAACTTGTCAAATATCGAAAAAACTATTTCTATCGACATTTTGACCAAACTTGGAATTGTAGAAAATGTCCATGTTGGCAAATCTTGTTCTCCATCGGAACTTGAAAATTATAGTGCTCTTTTTCATGAATTCCGCGATATATTTCCCTAGTCATATGAAAAAATACTAGGTATTGGTTCTAGTATAGTTTAACATGAAATTAAAATGTATCATGATGTCAAATGGTACAACAATGCCTCCATCCTGTTCATCCAAAGAAGGTTGCTGCCATAAAAGCAGAAATTGAAAAACTTTTGCATGATGGTTTCATTTACCCCATTCCTCTTACCGATTGGGTTTCCAATCTTGTTCTTGTCATGAAGAAACAAGGAACAATATGAATGTGTGTTGATTATAGGGATGTTAATAACGCTTGTCCAAAATACAACTATCCCACTCCTTTTATTTACTAGATAATTGATGATTGTGCCAGATGTGAAATATTCTCATTTATGGATGGCTTTTCCAGCTATAATCAGATCAATATCTACCCAGAAGACCAATATAAAATTGCTTTATTTGTCCTTAGGTCACATTTGTATATAGGAAACTACCTTTTGGTTTGAAGAATGTTGGGGAAACTTTTCAAAGGGCAATGAATTATGTCTTCCATGACATCAAACAAATTGTTCAACCCTATCTAGATGATTTACATGCTCATTCACGGAAACAGATTGATCACCTGCAAAATCTAAGAGCTATCTCTTTATGGTGCCAACACTAGAAAACTCAACTCAATCCATATAAATGTGTGTTTTGTGTTGGTTTTGGTTTTTTTCTTGGTTCCATAGTGTCTAAAGAAGGAATTCGACTCAACCCTTTGAAGGTTAAGGAAACTCTTTATCTGCCTCCCCCTTCCAATTTACTACAGTTACAGAGACTCCAAGGGAAGGCTAACTTTCTAAGGAAGTTCATTCCCAACTATGTTGAAATGGCTAAAGGATTTACTCATCTTTTAAAAAATGGGATTCCCTTTCATTGGGACCAAGTTGCACAAGCTTCCTTTGATGCTTTCGAAGATACCCTGATTCGAGCATCATTAATGTATTCCCCTAATTATCAAAATGACTATTTCCTGTATCTCGTCATTGTAGATACAACCATTTATGGTTTTAGTCTAAGAAGAAGATGGGACTAAACATACTATCTATTATTTGAGTCACAATATCAATGATACGGAAGTTAAGTACTCTTATGTTGAAAAGCTATCTTTGGCTACTGTTCAAGATGTATAGAGATTTCACCACTATATCCTGCTTCGAAAGACCACTGTCATTTCAAATTGAAACCCTATGACATACATCTTGTTGTGTCAATTTTTGGGGGAAAAATAATAGAAATGGATCATCATTTTACAGGAATTTGATTTTGAATTCATCAAATCCAAGTCAAAGAAATCTCTAGTCTTTGTCGAGCTTCTTTGCAACCTTCCCTCTACTGATATCGATTCAACAATGGAACCATCAATTCTGGATGAGTCTCTGTTTATAATTTCGTCATCTGACCTGTGGTATGGAGATATACTAATCTATCTCCAAAATGAAACTTTCTGGCCCAATACCTCTCACTCACAACAATGGTGTATTTGTTACCAAGCCAAATATTATATGATCATTGGTGACACCCTTTACCATTGTGGTACTGATACAATTTTACTAAGGTGCCTCACTCATGAGGAGGCCAAGAAAGTTTTGAATGATTGCCATTTTGGTACTTGTGGTGGACATTTATCTGGTTATGATACCGCACAAAAGATCCTCCGTGTTGGTTACTTCTAGCCAACTATTTTCAATGATTGCATTATTGTTGTTAGAAGTTGTCATGCATGCCAGATTTTTGGCCACAAAACACGATCTATCGTTGCTATTGGACCATTTGCAAAATGGGGCATCAATTTTATGACATGTAACCCTACCTTGGTCAGGGGGCATGAGTATATTATTGTTGTCATGGAATATTTTATGAAATGGGCCAAGGCCACGCCTACATAAACGACAGCGGTGAGATGACTACTCTTTTTTTCTTCAACCATGTGGTTGCACAGTTTGGTGTACTGTTAGCATCAATATATGCATACTTCCATCAGGGATCAAATCCGATCTTTGCATTTTCATTTTAGGTATCTCATACTGAATTTTGGATCATTCCATTATGTCATGTTAAAATGGTCCACTGATGGTTATCTTTTTCTTAGAAAATCAAATCTTCCCTCATGAGGTGCATTTTCTAACCCATTTGCATGATGTATTTAGTTGAGGTTTCAAATATGTTAATTTACATGTCAAGGCACTTGTCTTTCCATTAGGTTTTAGGGTTCATTTCCAAGGTATTTCCATTAGGTCTTAGGGTTAATTTCCAAAGTCAAAAGCATGATTTCAAGTGTAAATAAAGGGCAGCAAAGGTATGAGGATGACCAATAAACAAAGAGTGATTGCCAATAAGTCGTGCTAATTGTACAATGATCTTTTGTCACTAATGTAATTTTCATCTCAAAAACATGTTTTTTAGATAAAAAAAAAGTATCTTTAGTTAATTTATATTCTTTTGATGTAATTCAATTCATTTTGTGTAATAAGTGTTCCCATCTACCCCAAGCATTTCTCCTTGTTGCAAGAAAATGGAACCAGTGAAGAAATCAGTTCAATCCAAGCATCGTCCACCTGAAAAGAGACAAAGAGAGAAAGGTATTAAACAAAGATTTGGAGGAAAGAAGGAAAAGTTCCAAAACATTAGAAGTGGGTTTCTCTAATGAAAAGCAACCTCTATATTAGATGTCACACTCCTTTTTCAAATTCATCACCCTCATTTTGAAAAGAGAAAGAAAATCATTGAGGGAGAGAGGGGAATTGAGGCCAATTGGTGGGTAAGGAGAAGAGGCGATGCATATAGGAGATAGGGCGCTGCACATAGAGTAGTTTGAGGAGGTGTTGTGCACAGAGTCCTGATTCGGATTTAAATAGGAACGCAACAAATTACAAAGATAACCATAAACACAATGATGCAATGGAAATAATACTTCATCTCATTAATGTAAAATACTGAGATACGCTTACAAACAGAAAATGGAAATAAACAGCTAGGGTGATGGTAGCTTATCTCTGAGAAGAGATGTGGCGGCTACATGCCTCTGAATTGTGTTACAATGAGGCTCGAAGGCCTATTTATAGTTGAGAAATAATGGGAAACCCTAAACATCCAAAAACCTAACCCTAGAAGATGAAACGCCAAACTGTGGGCCCCATTTGGGTAAATTGGTACATCAACTTCCTGGGGTCGTAACTTTGGCATATGATCTCCATTTGATGCATACAATATCTCATTATAAAGATCTATCTGAGAACTACAACTTTCAAAAGAGCAACATTGATCCATGGACCTATGTTGCTCCTAGTTTTCCCAAAAAACGTCGTTTAGGGCCTCAAAATGGCTCTGGGAGTTTAGGACCCGAAAAATTGCTAAAAATAGTAAACTGTGCTACAATTAAGGAAAATGAAAAGCTAAAAGAAACAATGGTGGGGGTCCAAGTGGATGTGGTGAGTGGCCACCAATATCCACTCGGATCATTCCTCTGCCCTTAGGAAGCAATGGTCCCCATTGCATTGAGTTCCTCCATGAGATGAGGAAACTTCTACTGAACTTGGTCCCTGGTGAGCCACTTGCCCTAGTGAAGGACTTGGCCTACCTTGACAACTCTATACAGTTGGATGTTCTGTTGGCAAGTGTGCTTGATCTGTGTGTTCATGATCTGATCAATTGTACCTTGTTCCATTCAATCTAGATTTAACTCTGTGGGTGTGAGCTATTCTACAAGGTTGAATGTGCCTAGTAATGGTGGAAAATATGGCTGAAGGCGGTCCACATTGAACACTGGGTGCAAGCCAAGGAATGGGGGAATGTTGAGCTCAAATGCATTGTCTCCCATAGCCTTGGTAATGGTGTAAGGACCATATTGGAGTGGTCTGAGTTTCCGATAGGCTCCGGTAAGGCATTCCTTTTGCAAATGCAACCAGACTTTGTTGCCCACCTAAAACTTGTGTGGGACCTGATGTTGATCATGTCACTACTTGTACTTGCCATTTGATTTCTCCAGAATGTCATGCACTTGCTGGCAAATATGTTGGATGTGCGCAATGAAGCTGTTTGCCTTATCTGTTTTGGAATGGACATGAGCTGAATTTGCTTGAGTAGCTGCATATGACATGGACACATCAATGGGACATAGTGGTTGGAATCCCAAGCCCACTTGAAAAGGGTTGTAGCCAGTCGAGCTGTGGAGAGCCTGGTTGTAGCTATACCAAAGTCTGGACCAAAATGTACTGAGGAACCTTCTATTCCGATCTGAGATGATAGATTGTGGGATCCCAAAGTGCACCCACACTCGTTCAAGGAAGAGTTTAGCAGTGGCTTCTGCCATGATATTCTTCTTTTAGGCCACCATAATGGCCATCTTTGAGAACCTATCAACGACCACAAAAACACAGCCATTTCCATGCTTAGTGGAAGGAAGGCCTGACATGTAATCCATGGAGATGGATTCCCAAGGTCGACTAGGTGTAGGCGGCGGGGTATAGAGGCCTTGCTTCTTAACTGTCAGTTTGGCAATGGCGCAGGCGGTGCATGATCTAATGTACTTCCCAACATCCTGTCGAAGATTCGACCAGTAGAAATACTTCTGTACTACTGACATAGTTTTCTCAACCCTAAAATGCTCAACAAACCAATTGTAGTGTGCTTCCCAAATCATCTTGGCATGCTCGCTTGAAGGAACACAAAGGTGACCTAGGTGGCATAACAGGGCATCCTGGAGGTGAAAATCTAAAACATGTCGACCCTCCAAGAGTGTTCGGTATGTGTGGCCAAAGTCTGGGTTGCTTTTGTAGAGAAGTGGCCAATTAGAAGTCTCGTGCCCACAAGAGTTGAGAATGGTGGTTAATGACATGATCTGTGGTCGACTGTGGCAATCTACAACATTATTGGTGCTGCCCTTCTTATACTTGATATTCAAATGGAACTATTGCAGGTATGTAGACCACTTTTTATGGTGATCATTCTATAATTTCCCTTGGGTTTGTATGAACTGGAGGGGTCAGTGGTCTGTGTGGATGACCATTTCCTTCCCTAAAATGTAATGTTTCCATTGCCGGTAGGCCTACATAATGGAGTACATCTCTTTGTCATAAGTGGGATACTCTCAGACTATTTCTGAAATTGTCTCACTGTGATATGCCACTGGATGCCCGTGTTGAGTAAGGACTGCCCCAATAGCATAGTTAGAGGCAGCTATCTCGACCTCAAATGGTTGTTACAAGTCTGGCAATGCGAGCACTGGTGTCGAGCAGAGGCGATCTTTCAACTCTGTGAATGACTTCTGTTGAAATTTAGACCAAAATAATTTTTCTTTCACTCCTCCCTTGGTGCCTTAACTCAAGGGCCAAGTGATATGAGAAAATCCCAACATGAACTTGCAGTAGAAGTTGGCAAGACCTAGAAAGTTTTGGAGCTCCGTTAGAGTGGTTGGAGAGGGAAAATTCCGAATGACTTGGATCTTGGCTGGATCCACATGCACCCCTTGTTCATCAATAATGTATCCCAGATACTGAACCTGGGTCATGCCAAAAGTGCATTTCTCCAAATTAGCACATAACTTGCGTTGCCCTAGTGTTTGGAGAACCTGTCGGATGTGCTGGAGGTGCTCTTCCCAACTCTAGCTGAAGATCAGGATGTCATCCAATTATACCATTACAAATGAGTTGGTGAATGGCTGCAAACTATCATCCATTAGCCTCATGAAGGTTGCAAGAGCAGTCGTCAATCCAAAAGGCACAACCAACCATTCGAAAAGGCCCTCCTTGGCTTTGAAGGTAGTCTTCCACTTATCGGAGGGTTCGATTAGTACCTAGTGATATCCTGACTTCAAATCAATCTTGTTGAAATATTTTCCCCCCTTCATTTGGTCTATAAGGTCATCAATCCATCGGATCGGGTACCTATTATGGACAGTGATCTTGTTCAAGGCCCGATAGTCATTACAGAGTCTCCAAGTCCCATCCTTCTTCTGTACCAACATGATCGGGCTCCCACAGGGTGATGAACTTGGACGGATGTGACCTTTCTGTAGCAGCTCCTGAATCTGCCTCTTGATTTCATCGTTCTCCAGAATGGAGCGCCAATAGTTTGGTCCATTAGGCAGTACCACACCTGGGGTCAGATCGATCAAGTGCTTGACCTAACAGTGCAGAGGAACCCCTGTGGGGGAGGTGAAGATTTCCTCATACTCCTCCACGACCTTGTCCATCTGTAGTTGTCATGTGGAGGGGCCTTTTCTGGAGGTCATGGCCACCATCTTCTTCTTTCCTTGAGGGTGTATCATCAGGAAAACAAATTTACTGGTTTTGGAAATGAACTTACTGCATTGTTTTGTAGTAACCAAAGAGATGGCGGTAGGCGGTGCTACCTCCGTATCCTGTACAACTTATTTCCAAAAGTAATAATAACAGCGTGGGGCCTTGATTCATACATACCATGTCGCTTCCACAAGTATGGTTGTCCTAATAATACATCACAAACTTCAAGGGAATTAATGTCACACAATACCTCATCCATGAAGGGCTTGATGTTATATGGAAGGCAACACTGCTGGCTCACGCAAAGATCCCGTCCTTGGTGAAGCCACCCGATGGTGTACGGTTGTGGATGTGTTGTAGTAGGTAAGCCCAGTCGCTTCATGAACTCTTCTGTAATGAGGTTCTTTTGGCTCCCACTGTCGAGAATAAACTATAGCTGGGATCCCTTTACCCACATATGGGTTTGGAAGAGACACTTCTCCTCCTTTGGATCTTCGGGTTCCTCATTTTGGATCTTCGTGGTGGCAATGGTGGCATTGGGCTCCACATCAATAATGTACTTCCCTTTTCCATTCCCCTTGTTAGGTTCTGACTCATAATTGGAACATGCATCTGATTCTGAAACCTTTAGCTCAGCCACCAGTGACTGCTTGGCCCGACACTCACTTGTGTTGAGAGTGGAGCTCTTATGGAACTCACAGCATTTTCCCGTGTCCTTTTTCAGCTTCGCAGAACTGTTCTTTGCTTGCAGCTTTGATGAGTTGTCTTGGACCACCCCACCTTGGCTTTGTCCTTTGTTCTGTGGTTTGAGGACACCTTTCCCTTGCTTCAGATATGCAGATCCAAAGTCTTTCTTCTTCTGTTTAAAATTTAGCTCAACCTTGACGGCATATCGGTATGTCGTGCCGAGCATGGAGATGTTCAGGAATTCTATTTCTTCCTAGATGTACTTGTGTAAGTAGCCATGATATTGAGAAATGTTGCTCTGAACCCTTGATACCCAACTTTGTGCAAAGGGTATGGAAAATATTGGTAAACTCTAGCACGTCTTGGTCCCTTCCCTATCACAGCGTGGTCCACTTTATGTATTGATCCTCATAGCTTCCGATAGGGTAGTACTACTCCTTGATGGCATCTCGAATGAATTCTAGGTAGGTGTGGCTAAAAATAGTGAGCCAGTACTTTCATCCTTCTACTCGCAGTAGGTTTCCCACTAGTCGTTGACGTGGGGGGCTGCTATGAGAAGAGCGAGAATAATCCTTTCCCGATTGGAAAAATCATGAACAAAAAAATAACCCTCTAGCAGATTTAACCATTTATTGATGGCATTTGCATCTATTTGACCCTCGAATATGGGGATTTCAAAATTAATTTGTACCTTAAATGGTGTGGCGTTTCCAGAGTAGATGTGGGAAGCCGATGCATCGCCCCTAGGTAGCCGCTAAAGGATCTGGGCAAAGTTGTCCATCATTGCATTCCTTTATCACTCAAGGGCTTCTTCGAGCAAGATTCTGATAGGATCTCCTGCTCCATTTTCTTTCTTTTCATCCGCCATGGGAGGTCGTCGGGTTTTGCGAGGCTGGTCTTGCAAAGGTTCGACCAGTTCAAGCGCTAACTCCTCATATCTTGACCTCATTGGGGACATGCAAAGAAAAATCAAGAAAAAGCAGACCACTCTGATACCACTGATCCAGATTTAAATAGGAATGCAACAAATTACAAAGATAACCATAAACACAAAGATGAAGTGGAAATAATACTTCATTTCATTAATGTAAAATACTGATATATTCTTACAAACATAAAATGGAAATAAATAGCTAGGGTGATGGTAGCTTATCTCGGAGAAGACATGTGGTGGCTACATGCCTCCGAACTATGTTACAATGAGGCTCGAAGGCCTATTTATTGTTGAGAATCAATGGAAAACCCTAAACATCCAAAAACCTAACCCTAGAAGATGAAATGCCAAATTGTGGGCCCCATTTGGGTAAATTGGTACATCAACTTCCCGGGGGTCATAATTTTGGCATACGATCTCCGTTTGACGCATGCAATATCTCGTTAGAAAGATCTATCCGAGAAATACAACATTGGGAAGAGAAGCATCAGTCCTAAGACAAATTCGCTCCCAGTTTTCCTGAAAAACGTCGTTTAGGGCCTCAAAATGGCTTCGGAAGTGTTATCCTCCTATACCAATAGGTTTCATCTTTCATGATTGTCTTGATCGAACTAGGGAATATGTTCAAACCTTCTTTCTTGAGCAAAGGTGTTCCATATTCTTGAAAAACCAAAAAATCAAAAAATTTAAAAAATGTAAAGAGGGTATACCCTAAAATAAAAATCAAAGGGTAAGAAAAATAAAGTGGTCAAAAATAAATGAAAGAAATGAACCCCAAGAAAAAATAGACCAAGGAAAGTGTGCAGATTCAAATGCCACTACTACTTCATTTTTGTAATAAAACAATTGTGTTCAGCTTGTCCAACCTTTGCCACAATTCATGAATAAGTCAAACTATTTAAACTTGGCTTACTCATATTTCAATTTCATGTTATAGATTAGAGAATAAATATCCGACCAAACAGTTTAATCTTGGCAGATAAGTAGATAGTTAGAGTTAATAAAAGGTGCTCAACAGTTTAATCTGAGCCCTTGGATGTAATAAGGGTAGGATTAGATAGATTTTCCTTGTAAAAAGAAAAAATGTTTATGAGGGTTTGCAAGTCTAAATGCACCCTAATAAAGAAGAGAAAATGGTAGTATTAAGTAGACAGGGTAGGTAGATGGTGCTGCAAAGTGTTATTTGATGAATGATGCTGCTACATGTTTTTGATCCTTTACTTTCATCACAAGTACTAATGCAGGAAATAAACTAGAAAATCACCACAAGCAAAGTCAAACTCATTAACCTCCCTCATCACTTTCCCCTCAAAAGTTTCACTAATTTCCCGTAAAGTACTAAGGTATTTGGAGATCAAAGGGGCTCAAGGAATTTCCTTGACCTCTGGAGGGACCAGACCCTCGGCCTAATGATAAAAAAGACCTAAGTACTTAAGATAATCCATCATTATAATCTTCCATCTTTAACTTTGTCCTAAGTAAAATCCTATTTTACTTAGGAAACTCATGCAAAATTCCATAAAAATCCCTCAAGATAACTTGCTATTCTAAGTTTAAGTGTTGAAGATAAAATATTGCAATTTACTTCAGAAGTTATCACTTTCTTAGATGTGCAAAAATATTTTGAGTTTCCTTGTCCTTTGCCATATTTACATTTAAGTCTATTATACGAAATCCCTAATAAATACCTTATCCTAAGTATATAACTCCCTTTTTATAAATATCCCAAAAACCCCTCTTTTATAAAGTTTAACCAAAGTATTTATATCCCCGCACATTTAAAATAATAACCCACTATACGCCCTTTGGTTAAAATTATCATTATATTATAATCCCGCCCTTATGTAATTATAATAATTTGTTTGTTTACCATATTATAATTAAAAAATATTATATATACAAAAACTTTAAACATGCCATATGTATGTTTAAATACAAAAATATGAATAAAACTTCTAAAAAGTTTCGTGCCACCGTGGTTTGTCCACCTGGCAATCCACTTAACCAAACCCCGCCGCAACCCATTTCTTTATGCATACGGGATTAATTAGTCATCAGGACTAATTAATAACCCTTTCCGCCTATTAGATATCGCCAGGGGTGATGAGATTAAACCTTAAACTGTTTTAAAGCCCTACGGGCCCACATCTGAAACCTCCATTTTGAATCCACAAGAACCAAAATGGAGGTGCCGACAGCTCTGAATATTACTCCACTGAATGCTCCTCACCATGAATTGGAATATTTACCTTTGATAGATGAAGATTTCAAAATTAAAGACCTGCATTTTGATGAAAGTCCCCTATTGAGCTATTATTGCTGCAGAGATGAATACTCAAAGGGGCACGATCTTATAGGGTTGTGGGAATTCAATCTCCCAAGGTATCTCACTCCTTCAGTCATTTATTTCCCAGAAATCATCCATTACTGCCATTCTAACTATGATCTGACTCAAAGAGCTGTAATATCCCCTGACTAGAGTGTTCTTTTCCCCATTACTCCCCAAGCTATCAATGTGATGCTCCATTTTGAACCTGGTCAAAACCTCACTCCCTTGTCCATTGGGGAATTGCTTGAAAAATCTACTCGGTTGTCCCCTGAAGAGGTAATCAAAATATCACATCCTTGGATAAAAAGTCTTAATACTAGTCATAAGATTTGTTTACTCCAAGATTGTTATCAAATCTATTCAAACAGAGGTTAGAAAGCATAACAGCTAAAGAGTATCAGTGGTTAAAGTGTATCAGGTAAAAGTCAGTGAAAGTTAAAACGAAGTTACAGAGCAGTCAAAGGTAAACAGTAAAAGTAAATACAGAAGGCAGTAAAATGGTAAAAATAGATGATAATGCTTTCACCAATATTTAGGTTTGTCTAAAGTGAAAGTAAAACAGTCAAAAGAGCAAGAAAGTAAAAAGATGAAAAAACATAACAAGAAGGAACATTTTTGCAGAAATTGCATATTTTAGTCATAATTTTGCAGAAACGATTGTGATAAATTCAAGATGAATTTTACAAAAATGAAGGAGGTTTATGTTCTTAAGAGGTCTATATACAAAAACCTCTCTCACATTTCTAACAACGATTATGGTTTTGGAAATATTAAACAATGTTGGAAAGCACTTTTTGCATAAAATTTCAGTTTACGTCATCATTTTGCAGAGAGTATTTTGGCCAATCCAAAATACTTCATACAAAAATGAAGGAGGTTTTTGTTCCTAATATACCCGTTGACAAAAACCTATCTTAGTTGTTTCACAGTGATTTTATAATGAGATATAAATGCGCATCTTTACAGGCCATTTTTCAGACTCTGTAAAACTATGTTTACACATATTTTTTACAGAGACTATTATGCATATATGGAGAGGAATTTTGGGAAAATGAATGAGGTTTATCTCACCAACATATTTATCTAAAATAACCACTTTCACTTTTTACATATCTATTACGGATTGAGAAATACAAAAATATCATTGAACCCCAAGTTTGCAGAATTGTTGGAGCAGATTGCACAAAGAAAGGAAACAGTTAGTGACTTGGATGCCTCATCATCAACTAAGAGTTGGATCAAATTCGAATTATTCTCTTTGTCATCACCTATACATACAAAATAGTTCCAAATAGATGCATTAGTTTGAGTGTCCTTTAGTTAATTTCTATTTATGTAAATAGTTGGAGAGATTTGTGAACCAATTTTGATATTTGTTTCAAGATATTTTAGTTTAGAATTGGTATAAATACTCCACTCTTGGAAGCATTGAGGGGAATTCCATTACTTGGCTGTAACATTGAAAATTCAGAATAAAAGCGCTTGGAGAAATTTTTCGTGGCTTGGCTGGATGAGGATTTAAAGCACAGGACTTGTTGCAGGATTCATGTGTTGGACAACAGTTCAATAAGTGTTTCTACCCTTTCTCTAAAATTTTATATCAGTCTATAATATCATCATATCCATTTATGAATAATTCGCATAAGAGATTGGAACAGAATTCGCTTAATTGTACTCTGTTTCCAAATGTTATTATTTTTTATGTTTTCCTCTAAATTAGTTATAAGCATGAATTTTTAAATGCTCTTGCTTTACTAATTTAAACATAATACCATCATATCCATTCCCGAATAATTTGCATAAGAGATTGAAACAGAATTTGCTTAATTGTACTATGTTTCCAAATGTTATTATTCTTGATGTTTTCCTCTAAATTAGTTATAAGCATGAATTCTTAAATGCTCTTGCTTTATTAATTTAAACACTGTTGGTTACTATAACAAAGGATTCTTCATTGCTCTTTGTTTGTAGTCATTTCATTTCTTTCTTTTGGACATGGTGAAAGACTCTTAGTTGCCTTTCATCCCTTCAAATTCATCCCGTCCACTTTAAATTTTAAGGATTGTTCTCTATCTAGCTACCTTGCCCTGTAATACCATCTTGTGCTTAGAATAGAAATCCAGTAAAGCCATCCTTTGACTCCACAGCCCAATGGACTGAAAGCTCTCAATCTTGCCCTTAGTTTGTGGATTCCACCATTTTCCCAAAACAAACTCTTGAATCTATAACTAGCCTAAAACCTTCCAAGAACAAAGATAAATAATAAAGAGAGAGCCCTCTCTGGATGCAGATTGGCTAGATTTTGCATCTAAAAGGTTGGTTTGTGGTTACCTCGGGTAGACTTTCCTCTTACACAACTTCTAGGAAAACATTAGTGATAACAGGTGTTCGACTTCAGTTCCTCTACTCACATTCCATGGATTGTGTTGATAGTGCCTTGAGGACCATTGTCATTATTGGTGGTTTCTCTCGCACTTGTTAACAGTTTACATCATTGACTAGTAATCAAGCAATTTTCTAGCATGTTCGATGTCAACACATCTATTCACATGTTAGAATTTGTACTTTCATTGGGTTGTGTTGGAGCACAAGACCCTAGACTCAGATCAAACAAGTCCAGGTGCAAAGTGATGTGACATGGTTATGTTGATATACATGTCTCTTTCAGATGGATGGTTGCGACCATACCACGAGTTATCATATGTGATCCTTCTCATTATTGGATGGTTGTGACCATACCTTGGTTTCATTATGATCCTCTTTGATAGATGGCTGCACCCATACCTAGATCCATTTACATGATCATTCTCTGGACGGTTGCGTCCGTGCCAAATTGTTGTATCATTTGACAGAGTTCTCAGTTATGTATATGTATCTGTACTTGCTTACAAGTTTTCCGATGATAGACTACGACTCCTCACACTAATTCATAAAGCATTTCATCCCTCACTCTAGTTCAGCCTTCACGCTTTAGAGGGCATCTGTTACACAACATTTTGTCACTGTCCTTGTGCTCCCCATTCCTTGATCCTGGAGGACCTCTACAGTGAACTATACATGCTTTTCCTTCATGAAGAAACCCCCATTGTGTCCCTCTTCATGAGAAGATCAATTCCTTTTTACGCCATTTCCCGTGAAACTTTTGTTTTTCCTAGTTTACAGGACTGACGCTAATGACTCTTGTCTTCCCCATGCCGATGTGTAGAAATTAGCACTGTCCCTAGTGCCAACTGGAGTGACTGAGCTGTGTTCCAGTCACATCGGTCCTATTATGGAAAGTTTTTTAAATTAATAGGCAAAGCTTCCAGCTCTAGAAGCTTCATAACAAGAGCCTGGTAAATGGTTTGGCCGGATGGGGTCGAGGATGTCAATTTGGGCTCCTTTCCCCTATAATGATGGAACTACTTCAAGGGAGAAGACCTTCTCCCATAAGAAGAGGATCCATCTCCCATCCATTCATGTTATATAAACCTCCATTTTTCCCAAGCACAAGCTAGTGTTAGAGTTAATGTTGGTGTGCTAGTGCTATTTTGGTTTGGAGTAAACATCAAGCTATTCATAATTGTAGTTATTTACTTGTGTGAAGGAGAAGTGTGATTTGGTTTGGAATGAAGCCTAAAGGGAAGAGTCTTAAAACTATTGTTGATTGAGGCCATCATTTAATGCTAGTAGAAGTGTGTGGGAACCTGGTCTTGCCAGAGGAGAACTGCAACGTCAAGACAATGGTTGTAATCTCCCTTTGATATCAATATATATGCAACTATTGATTGATTTCCTACATGTTTTGTCATCTTACATATTCATGGCTTAATGTTTTTTAACTTTTTAAGTAGGTTGAATTACAATTTGTCGATTATCACGATTGTTGTTTGTTGTTGTTTACTTGTTTCGGGTGCTTGAAGAAGGAAGCAAGAAATAGCTGGAGCAAGTAAGAAAGGACATCATTAAACGAGATAAGTGTACTAAGAGGTAGGCCCTATTAATTGGTTCTAACCTAAGGAACTCTTCCATAGAGTGTATCTATTGTGACTAGACCCATTATTGGGCTATAGGAATTTTTTTTGTGTCCGTACTTATAATTTTACTTCACCGCAGTCAGGGAAGCCACCAAAGCAATGAAGGACATGGAAATTAATTGAGTTGCTCAGAGGATGAGCAACAATTTAAGTAGGGAGTGATGATGAGGCTCATAATTAGGTAAATTATATGGATCTTATTACACCTCCAAGCTTATTAAAATTAACTCTTCTCATAATTCTTTACATGTTTTAATTATATTTTTCTTAATGATATGAGTAAAAGTAAGATGTCATGTCTAGTGATCTAATGTGCATTGATTGTAGGTTTTGGGAGAACATTTTGGCTAATTAGGGTGCAGGAACTCGAATGATACAAGGAGAGGTTATAGGAGGTGGGATCTCCCTCATTAACTCCTCACTCACTCGAAGATCCCTCAATCAAATCATACCAACTCGGAGTTGCAGGCAGCCGAGTCATAAGGATCGTTGGCAGCCAAGCCAATGACAGTTAAGAACCAACTAATCTCAATATTGGAAGCCAAGCCTCCCTAGATTTAAGGAATTTGTTGGAAAATTCAATTGTATAACTAAAGGTGCCTAGAGCCTCATTATGATTCAAATATTTTATGCAAGATAGCTAAGCAGTTTACGAGTTGAAGGATTGTGACCAAAAAATATTATGTAATTTTTGATATGTTAATGAAAATGAGTAGCATTCCCTCGATCCAGCACTGAGTTGACTCAGAGGGCTGAAGCTCTTGGGTTATGGCCCAACCCTAGTAGTAGAAGTTCCTCTTACTGTACTTGTATGCTTAGGTTATCTCATAGATTAGTTGTTAAATTGATTTTGGTGTTGTTAAATTGCAAGTATTGGTAGATTTGATTAGTTTGCTTCCATTTGTGCATAGCTTTAACAGTAGCGTTATAGAGATAAGAAAATATTCAAGCTGGTAACAGGTGGCTCTTACCTCATTCCTCCCTTTACGGACCATGGCTTCAGGAACAACTCCCATTCAACCCAAAAAGACAGAATTCTGGTTTCTAATGAAATTTAGGGTTTTTCTGCTAATTAGGCCATCCACTTTCAGTTTTAGAAGATAGGTTGCAGTTTTCATTTCTTATATCTTAATTTTTGCATTAGATTTCATGTTGCTTTCATAATAGGTTTCAAGCATGCCCATGCAAGAACTTGGAAAACAAATGATGAAAATTATGTTTTCTTGTATTTTTGTAAACCTTTCTTGTTTTTAAATGATTTATAGATAAATACAAACAATGATGTATATGTTGTATGAGTTTCTACATTGCAGGAAGACCTTATGTCATCGGCCTCATTCAATCCATATCCACCCATGATCACCAAAGGCCACTAAGTTCTCAGTTAGAGTTATTGTTTTATAAGGACAACTTTCCATGCTTATTGAGCAAATCCAACCATCCAACAACTTTGTTTGAGTACTGAGTGAGTTCCTACCACTCCCTTGCCATATTCCTTCCATTCCTCGCCTTCCCTAAGATCCATACCACCTTCCAACCCACTCCCTATGCTTTCAGCCTGTTCCTATAGGAAAATAGGGGATCCTGTAGGTGAAGTAGGACATCCTGTAGACATCATGTAGGAAAACCTATTGTCATGCGGAAAGAGTTAATCTTGCGAACAAAACCAACCTCCCTAGAAGCCTAAGACTTTCTAGTGACAAACAAGACAATTAAGAGCAATCCTTTTCTAAACATGCATTTATCACACGAGAAATCAAGTGTTTTAGATCCTACCTGTAGTCCAATGCTGTTGTAGTAGTCCAGCCTCGTCGATCCGGATGAGCTCCTCCTTCACTTCGAAACCTGCATTCACTAACAATCAAACGATTA
>APFE030890897.1:116394-136511 GCA_000404065.3 Pinus taeda | reverse complement strand
TATTTGGGACTTCTATAGGGTACAATGGGAGAGGATGGACAAATTTCCGAGGCAGTTTGCTAGGTGGTTGCCCATGGAATCTTCTAGAAACTTCTCCTATGACAGTTCCCTCTCTGAATTCACCCAGGGATGAGTAAGAGATCCAAGAAATCTCCAAGTCGAATCAATTGTAACATGTGGAATGACACTAATCACAAACGCAGAGATGACTCACACCCTTGCACACATCTATAAATGGATCCCTCATTTAAGAGATCCAGAGGCTAGAATATTGTGAATTGCAAGGAAGTGCTAATAGTTTGTATTTGAGGAAGAAAGCATTGTATTTTTGGTGTGATCTTGCTATTTCATGAGGTGAAGAGGGATTGATGCTGGGAGGATGATTCTAGATTAGACAAATGAGTTATAATTCTCCCTTCTATTTAATAAAGTTCTTCAAGTTTCTTCCTGTTTCCAGGAAAACTAGTGTCTTTTCAATCTGCTAGTCCCTCTAAGATTGGCAGCTATGCTAGAAACAAACAATAAAAGAAATTTGCAATTTCCTTTATATATGATAGATAAGAGAGAAGCAAAGGGACCAACTTAGATCTTCTGCTTGACTCCTTGCTTGATTCCTCTCCCCCTTAATAGAGCTTGCAACTCCTCTCCTACTTATCCCGCTTAGAGAGTACCTGTAGAGACAAAGTAACAGAACACCATCAAAGCATCTCAATCTATAATTTCATAAACAATGTAGAATAAAAAATACATTGAACATACAATTGCATTCATAAATAACAAGATTCATAAGTACACGATTGTATGGAGGAAAACTCAAGGAACTTTATTAAAATAGAAGGGAGAATTACTGTTACACAGCAATTTGTCACCGTCCCTGTTACCCCTCTCCCGCATCTTGGAGGACTCATTCTGGGACCTGTGAGAAGTGACATGACCTGAAAACACTTGCATTACATTCCCCTGAGCATGAACTTCATTTGCCGTGAAGACATCTCTTGCAAAAAACCCATAAAAACAGCCCTTTTTCCATTGGTGCGGTTTCACAGTGCAGCACTCGTGCCAATTGGGGAAATCCTCCAAAGAGGGCGCACCAGTTGGCACTCTGTCACAGAGTCGCACTCACGCCAGCCAAAATGGGTAGTGTTTTTTAACAAACCAACAGCGGAAGATTCAACCTAACCAACTCCTGGACTGAATCTATCTTGAGTTGGGTGGTTTGACTTTGAATCTCCATAGAGAGGAAGTGGTTTGCCACCTCTCATGGAAGCTTCTTTAGTGATAAAGCCAATCCCATGAATATTGTGGATGATCCCAACTCCCCCTCCTCTATCTTAAAAGCTTGTCCATTTTCCTTAGGCAAGCTAGTTCCAGAGATTGGGAATTGTCAAGTTACCAAAGCTTCATGCTGTAAGAGCCTTCTTCATTCCCTTAAGGCCAAATATAAGTAAGGAGATTCTTGTCCAAATAACCAAGGAGAGAGAGGTTTGTTCCCATTCCCAACAAGCATTGCAAGAGATGTGCTGCTAATCACTCGACCAAAAGAGGATTTGACGTCAGAACTATGGTTGTATTCTTCTTTGTTTATCATTAATAAACGACTATTGTTATGGTTCCACTCTTATTTTTCTTTGTGATAATGATGAGTTATATCCTTTCTGACTGATATATAGTTGCATCTATTGGATTTTATGCTTGTGTTTGTGTCATTCTTTGTATGTGCAGGTGTCCATTCACGGAGATCGTGGGGATCGTGATCTGCTGGAGCAAAGGAACGGGAGCATCAACTCTTCTACAAGTGCTAGCATTGGAATCCAGGTAGGCCCTCATCATTGGTCTTTAATTTGCAATTAGGAACTTGCATGTTAGCATTGTATGATTGTTGCTAGACCTGATTTGGGCTAGTTGGGATCACCTCTATCCGCAGAGGGGATTTACCTCCACAACAATTTGGTGACTCCGCTGGGGAGTTAGCTTTTTGTCTTGTTGTTTGATTTGTAAACTTTAGACGGAGCCTGAAGTACGGCCAGATAGCCTTCGAAACGCTATTGCTCTGCATTAGCGAAGTAGATTAACGCCACTTCAGTCAATCTCCGGTTTGGTTTACGAACTGAATAGCTTGGAACTTGTCTTGTTTCTTGGTTGTTTCTTGGTTTTTCCTGCTTGGTTAGCCTTCTGGGTTGAGTTCTTTTGTTGTTTCTCATCCCTTGGTGTACCTGGTTATTGTTGGCCTAGCTTTGGCTTGCTTATTTTTATTTTTGCATAGAAAACTTGACTGGCACGCTTTTATAGTGTTACGGTCATGCCAATTAGCGCTAGTTGCTCATTGACAACCCGCGCCAATCCTAAAAAGGTGCTAGTTGCAGCCTGACAGTCACGCCAGGCCTGGAAACTTTTGAAGTTTGCTTGGTTTTGAACCTCCTGAGCTTGGTTTTTGTTCTGGGTACCTTTTTTCAACTACTTGAGTGTGTTGGAGTCTTGTTTGACTAGCTTTGATCTTTACCCTTTGGGTGTTTTCCTTTTTCCATCGATTTCACATTTCTAGCCCTAGGGCATCTAGTGGCTTTGTGTGTCGAGCCTTCCTTAGGTGTTTTTGGTCTTTTGTTGGTCCAGTCGACTCTCTAGTTGCTCCCTTGCACTTGTTTGGTGGTTGTTAATCATTTTATTGCTTTATTTGAGTGACTTTCCTCTTTTTCACTTGAATTCCACTTTGTTTCACTTTGAGCCTAGATTACATGGCTCATTGGTGTCTTTGGGACTTTTCTCGTTCTTTGAAGGATTGCTTTGTGATTTAGGGATATAAATGTGTTTGTATTGAGTGGAATTTGTTTCTTAGCATCTCTCAAAGTTTGTTTAGTGCATTTTGCCATCAACATAAAAGAAAAAATCTCTTTTGATTTGCATTAGTTAATGAGAATTAGACCTTTTCATCATTATTAGTGATTAGTGACCTTGAAGAAAAGTTTGTTGATTTCCATTAGCTACATTAGAGATATTCTTCGTTGTTTTGTGATCATTTCGTTTGTGTGAAAGCTCTCAAACTCTCTCGTAGCTAGAATTCATCGAATGAAATGACATATTGTGGCATATACTTTGCATTTAGGAAATTTTGAGACATTACTTACGGTAAGGCCTGAAAACTGAAACATAATACAAGATCAACTTTAAAATGAACTGAATGAATCTAACAACGCATTGGAACATAACACACACTTTTTAGAGGTCTAGGCTAGAGACATGCTCCGGCGTCGTTAAACCTAGTCACTTTTGCTTCCACTCAAGGTTGGGTGATTCCTCCTTTTGTGACTCAATAGTGGTCTAGTACGGACTTGTGCTCCCATGTTCCGTCGAGTATATGGGGAGACCCCACTAGGTTATCATCCTTTATCCACAGGAAGCCAGGTCAGCCGCCTTACGACCCGTAACTCACCGAACACAGCATTCAGGAAGATTGACTATTGTACGGAAATTCCTTGGTTTTCATACGATTGCCAAGGCGTATATGCAGTTTTACGGATTGTCTGGTAAACCTTTTGCCTAGTTCTCCAGAGTAGTCAATTTTGATCCTTTTTGGACTCCCTAAAAGAAAAGGCTCATCTGAGCATTTGTCACTTCGAGCTCATTAAATATTCGAAGGTGACTAGAGTCATCTTTTTGTCCTTTTCTCGACTCTTTAAAGATGAAAAGGTCAAGTTATGTCCTTGTGTCTTAAAATTTATTCAGCCACGTTCACATTTACCCTGGTAGATCTTGTTTGCGTTAGTTTGAGTAGGGTCCTTTCTCGTTAGTTTGTCTAGGATTTTTTGAATCAAATCATCCTGGCGGAATCATCGATCCCATCTCCCGTCCCTAGTGACCAAGGGTCTCCTTCTTCTGCTGCTCCTGAGACACCGGTTAGTAGTGGTACTCTCCCTGTTATTTCGAGTGTCCAACCGCTGAACTCCCGCGCTCCAGAAGACGATTTTGACGATCTACATTGGAACCCTGTTTGGGAGCCTTCTGAAGAGGATACTCCTTTTACTCCTACTGGTGTTTCGGTCCCAATGTCTTCCTTTGATATGGATGACACATCTCCCATCGCGAGTGAAACACCCATTGTGACGAGTGTCGAAACTCCTATCTCGATCGTAACCCCACCCTTCAGTGTCACCCCTCTCGATGTCACGTTGCCCTTACGCTATAGGGCTTTGAGGGATGTTATGGGTTCTAGGAACTCCTCCTCGGGTACCATGTGGGTTCACAACATCACTCCCACTACAGGATATTTTATTCCTCAAATTCACAATACAGTTGTCACTTCAGTCCTGACTATTCCAAGTGTTTGTGTAGCTTCTTCAGCGCGTGTTGTTAGTGCCATTACGACATCCTCAATTGTAACTGTTGGATACCTATACCAATAGGTTTCATATTTCATGATTGGCAAACTCAAAATGCCAAATATGCTCTGCTTTGCTGATACAAAGATCCCATATCTCCAAGGAAAGGCAAGGTGTGTACATGCCTTCATGTCTATTAAATTTTGATGGATGGTCCAACAGTCTAATCTGGATCATGCCATGTTTTCAATTTTCTGTTGTAGAATAGAGAAAGAAAGTCTGTCCAAACTGTTTAATCTTGGTAGATCAGTAGTCAGGCAGAGAAGCTAAGGTTCCCAACTGCTTAATCTGGGGCCTTGGAAGACATAAAGGTAGTGCTAGATAGGAAATGAAAGGAAAAAGCCAATGAAAAAGGAAAGGCACATAAGGGTTTGCAAGTCCAAGTGCACCCTCCAAGAAGAAACAAAAAAGGCTAGGCAAATAGTTGGGTAGGTAGATGGGGTTGCAGAAGTGGTGTTCCTTCCAAGCTGAATTTTGCTAATCAATACAAGGAAAACAACATAATGAAGCATGTCTAACTTCCCTCTTTCCTGATTCATCACTCATTACTAACATCCCTTCACCAGTTGTGTTTATGAAAGAAATTCAAGGTTTTATGTTGGTTCTTGATTCCTAAGAGCCACATTTCTTGTGCAAAATTCTTTTCATTTTGATCTACTCCCTAAACTAAGTTGTTTTCAAGAAAACTTAGTAATATCACTCCTCATTCACCTTCTCCCTCCATATGAACCTCTAAATTTTATTATCTAACTCCCTATGTTACCCTTTCCCTACTATTATAACACCATGGTGTATAAACCCTAAGCATTCTATAAATATCCCCTCCTTGGCATTATAGCAATATGATTCACTACCAGGGAATCAAATTGACATCTGTTCAGTTTGAGAACCAAGCCTAACCTCTTTTTCACCTTCAGAAACTCATCTACTTAGCCAACCCTTCATTTTGCCTAAGAAACCTTGAAAAAACCCTTTTTTACCCTTAGACCAGCTCAAAATGCAAAATATATGGAAAAACCCACTTTGTCCTCCTTATCCTAAGTTCGGGACCCATTTGCGCTTTTATATGAAATTGCATAAAAACCCACTTAGCCTAAGTTCTTAAAGCCATGCGCTAAATTTGCAAAAATACGTTGAAAAACCTTAGTTTTCCGCCTTATCCTAAAGTTTTTCGGCTATGCGTGATTTAATAAAGAAAAACACTGAAAAAACCATGAAATTCATTGATATTTCGAAAGGTCCCGCCGGGCGCAAATCCCAAGGAAAACAATTGTTTATTGTCCGCCCAACGCCGTATCATCCGTGCAAATCATTGGCCCGTCGACCGTCCGATCAAGCACTTTTCATCCGACGGTTGACGCGGATATCGGACCGGCCCCGACGTCCGAAAGATATCGTCCGATATTTGTCAGAGGCTGACATCAAGCCGGGTCCACGCGTCGGCCCCAAATCGTATCGGAGCCTCCTCTGACAGATTCCTTTCCATATCAAAAGCGGTGCAATATGATACGGCCACGGTTTCCGGTTTTCCGCCAATCTGCCTGCCTGCGTCAGCGCCGCGTCACTGCCTGCGTCATCGCCGCGTCCGCAACCTCCGTCCGCCATTGCTCCACCTGTCTACCACCTCACCACCCCCGTGGACCACTCATAGGCTGCCACGTCACCTGATGACGTCATGCTGACGTCATCCTACCCTGACCCACCTGATGACGTCATGCTAACGTCACCCGAAAAAGGTGCGAATGTCCCAAAAAAGCCATATTTTGTCAATTTTCGCGTTCTTTTTGCACTTTTTGCAAAAAACAGTTGTTGCGCCCTCTGCATGCATTTTACGACCAATTGCACCAACCTGCTCAAATCGACCTGGAGACCTTCGGCGCGCCTACCCACCTGCATTTGTGACCCGGACCATCGATTTACCAAGTATTTATCCCTGCAAGTCTTCTCTAAGCCTGGTTTTTGTATGCAATAACTGAGAACTCATTTTTAGGCACTGAAAACGCATAATTCACCGGTGAATTCCCTGCACCCGGTTCCCACTTGAAAATTGAACGGTCAAAATTCATTAGCTGAGCCTATTTTAACACAACCTTCATTAAAAACCTGTATTTTCGTTCGCGCAGTCATGAATAGAAGACCCGGAAGCTACATCTAATTATTGAGAAAGGTCTGTTAAAAACAAGGATTTGCCTTCTCAAAGTGACTGAGGGCAGTATTTCAATTGCTGCAAGCTCACCCTGTCATCCTCTATTTCGCAATTCGCCTCCTCGTCCAGGCAGTACTCTTTTTCGGTAGCACAGTCTAGTAACATCAACCTACATACAAAACAGAGTTTAATTAACCATGGACACTCCAGTTGCACTTGTGGCCCTCAAGGTTGCTCCTTTGAATGCCCCTCAGAGAGAATTGGAGTGGCAAGATTTAGCAGACCTGGATTACCAAATCTCAGAGGACTCCTTAACACACAGCAAGTTCCATCTCCACCTGCTAAATGAGCTGAAGGCCAAACATGAAGATAGGACAAATATATTGGGCATTTGGGATTCCTTCCTCCCAATCTTCAAGCTTCCTCAAGTCAACCAATTCCCTGACCTAATTCACCTATGTGCTGAATGTTATGATCCCACTCAGAGAGCTGTGCTTGACCCTTCAGGCTCAGTTGTGTTCTACATCACCCATGAGGCCATCAGAGAGATGCTGCAATTCAAGACTGAGAAGAAATTGGTCCCCCTGTCTTTGTTTGATCTGATAAACCAAGGAGCTAAAATGTTGATAGATGCTCAGATCACAAAGCTGAACCAATTGTTTATTAACTCTGATACTGTGCAATACCCTCCTATTTTTGCTGGTTACCTCAATCAATTGGGCGTAGACCTTGCAGATATGATCAGTTCCATCCTGGGTTATAAATCAGATGAATATATTGATGAAATTGTACTAGTGATGATGCTTATGTTTTCCCCTGGCAAAGCTCCAATCTGCTATGACTATGCCACCTACATATCAGACAAGATGCATGAGTAGTTTATGAACCTATCAAGAGAAAAGGTGTTCAGATACACCTCCTACATCTACCACTTAATTTTATACTATCAGCATGACAAATTCTCCTTCATTGTCAAAAGAGTGGATGCACAAGGTAATCCAAAGTCTGTAGTGTACTGGAGCTCAGTTTTTCACTACAGAGCCTATTCTCCATACACTTACTATGAGTTTATAGACCTCTTCATCCACCTAGCCATGTCTCTGTTCCTGAGCTCGCCTCCTCCAAGACTGACAGTTGAGATGCAGAGAATCCTTCAGTTGTCCAAAGTGTACAGCATTGGGGATTGGTATTTTTACCAAAACTACACCGTTATTAGAATATATGGTTGTGAGTTACCCCCATACAGACTTCCCAAGTATGTGCCCATGAGACTATTTTCCCTTGAATACTTCAGGCAATTTGGGAATGTTGATACGATACACTTCTTAGGCAAAGGCAAGAAAGCACAGCTGAACGTGAAAAACCAATTGGGCCACCTTGTTTTGAACAAAAGGGAGGAAGGCTGGAAAGAAGCTGACAAAAATCTAGAATGCCTTGGCCTAAAGATCAGCTTCCTCTGGAAACCTTATGACCCCAATCACTCCATATCATTAAGAAGGGTCAAATATAGGCTCTCTAGTTATGACCATGTAAGCTTGCCTCACATTGAACAATATGCAAATCAATCAAAATGGAAAAGAGGCACACTAGAGGAACCTATTACACAAGAAGAACTGAATGAGAGAGCAAGAAGAAATGTTCTTAAAATGGCTGACTTGGAACTTCCTGCACAGGTATTCTCTTTTCCAAGCCTCAAGTAGGAGCATCTGCCTCATCCTCCATAGCACATCAGGAGGCAGTCAAAACTACAAATCAAGCTCCCAGCAAAGGCAAGGAAAAATAGATGGAGCAAGAACAGGTACAGCAAGCACAGGTTCAGCAACAGCAATAGGGACATCAGCCAGAAAATGAGCAGCCAGGGCAAAAAGAACAAACAGCAGAGGCCCCAATGGTCACTGAGCGGCAGCCAGTACGAATGGTGCCTCCTAGGCAAGAATCAAGAATTGATGCTTCAGTCCTCCAAACCCCACAAAGAGAGGACATAAGCAGGAAAAGGGACAAAGAGACTCCCCCTAACAAACATCAACAACCTCAAAAGGGGAGAAGAGGCAAAGGTTGAAACCCTTTTCTGGAAAGAAGAAATGCCAATAGGGCAAAACTTCGGGTATGGCCCTGCCCGCATTGGAGGCTTCAGCAAGGTTCCTTCCCAGCAGGAACAAGAGAGGGCAGCAGGAGGAGAAAGTTAGCTCCTCAAGCAACAGAGGGAAAGGTGAAAAGAGCATCAAGCCAAGCAGTTCAAGGATATCAAACAAGGAAATGAACCTATAAGGCGCAAATTGTAAATCATTGGTTGAAAATGGCTCCACTAACTCAGCAAGACTTCACTGGTTGCCTCTGATGTACATGAGGAAAAAATGATAAAGAGCCATTTTCACAACCAGCAGTACAGCAACCAAGTCAGCTGCCCGATTATACTCAGGACCAACCTGAAAAGTCCTGGCCAACGGACATCCACACTAATGGACCAGATAGGAATAACAACAAACGGGTGAGATGTTGTAATGACCTCCTGGCAGACAAGAACATTAGGGTGAGGACCCTACAAGGCTACAAATAGCCTAAATAATACCACTGCACAACTTGAGTTGGAAAGGGCATCCTCTCAAGCAAAGGACAACAGGATCAAAGCTTTAGAGGACATCATAATAGAGCTTGGGCATGATCCTAAGGATGTCAAAGCAGTGCAGGAGCTTCCAAAGCTAAGAGATGCTGATATGGCAACATTAAAGAAGATGATCAAAATCCCAGCAACTCTTCATCCCAAAACTGAAGAGGTTGCCCAGCTCAGACAAGACAAGGATGCAGCAGCTATGCTGGTAACATTATACAAAGAGCTCATCCAGACACAAGAGAAGCTAGAGGAATTAGAGGCTGCCCTTCAGGAAGCATTGCAGTAAAAGGAGGCAGGACAAACTTCACAACCTCCTCCAGAAACAATTAATCTGGAGGAAGCTCCTCAAACCACTGCCCCTCCCAGTCAGCAGACACAACAAGCAGCACCTTCCACCTCAGTACCAACAACAGAGCAGGCTGAAAGCCTTGACATGCAGAAGCTGAGAAATGAGATTCAAGCCTTGGAGGCCCAAATGTCAGAGTTGAATCAGGCCAAAGAAACTCTGGCTAAGATCAATGAGAAATATGATAAATCCAAGCAAAATGTGGCTGAGAGAGAAAGAGAGGTAAAGGCTCTCAAAAAGAGAATAAATGAGCTAGAAAAGGAGCTCACACTGGACAAGGTAACAACTGAGCTCAAGAGAATCCTATGGGCCAATATTGGCCAGTCCATCACAGACCAGTGGGAATACATTGAGGCCATTCATGAAAAAATGGGGCTCATTGGAAAAGCACACAGGGAAATCCAAAGGGCAAGGGCATCTCTAGGCAGCATGCCTGAGGTTGCCACTAGAATGGTAAATGTGCTTAACTACAGGACAAGCTCCCAGCTGATCAAAATGGGAATTGAAAACAGGACTGAGACCATTTCAATGGTCAAATGGGTCCTGACACTAAGAAACCTGGTATAGACCTTAGAAAGAAGAAGCCAGGATATGCAGGTAGATATCAATAAATTCCAGGACAAGTTCATGGCATTACAAAACAGAGGCCTTCCTAGCTTGATGGAGCCCTCAGGAAGGCTACTTTCACATGAAAAATATGCCAAGAGGGTCAACACTTTTGCTGCTAATCAGATTGCAGAAACAGCGAGCACATCAGCAGAAACAGGGCCAGCATCAGGACAGACCCTTTTCAACAGGGTGGATAGCTTATTCTTCATTATGAATGAAATTACTCACTTGTTTGATGAGCCTCCCAATTTTTATAAGTATATAGAGGCAGATGAGACCATACAGTCAATTTTGAGGTATCAATTGCCTACACAGGAAGTCTGGAATAGTTTGATACAATTACTGCTAAACCAAAGCCAGTAATTATGTTTTTCCTTTTGAAATATTTAAATTTTCATACACAGGAAAATAAGGATATATCAGCATGTATGCAGAGAGAGGCTGAGTCAACTCAGCACAACCATTCGGCCACCACAGCAGCACTGGCAGTCACAGGTGACAGGGCCGAAAAGCTACAGAAGGACAGAGCTGCACAGACACGTCATTCAGCAGTTATAACAAAGCATCAACCGACTCAGTGAGCTCCAAAGGTCGAAATCTTCTGACAGGAGTAAAGAGCATTTATGTTGTATTAAAGGCTGTAATAACTTCTTAATCTATATTTCTGTACGAGTTAATGAAGATATTTATTCTTAGATGACTCAATGCCTGAGAATTTGTATGAGAGACTTCTATATATTCCCCCTCGCATGAGATAGCAGGGGTTGGACGTTGGATGTCGGATATTGTTTATATCTATTCTATTGTTCTTTTATTGTAAACTCTCAGAGAAGTAATACAAAAGATGATGGAATTTCCAAAGCTCTGTGTTTGCTTGATGCTTTGTGGTGTTTAGCTAAAAGTTACAGGATTCCTGCGTATTTCATGGCACAATAAGTTTTTCTTATAACTCTTTGTTATGTTTTTTGTTATCTTTCATATCTCTTTTATGTTTCCTGTGTCTTACAGTTAATAGCAAGGAAAAAGAATAGTTCCAAGATTTAATCACAGATTACCCTGAACTCAATCTAAGCTATTTTGAATGTTTTTCTTTAGTTATAGTAATGAAGGTGTAATTCTTAAATGCTACCCTTTCACACTATATCTTTTATAGTGATTATTGTTTCCAGGAATTCAAGTTTGCTCCTGAGGAATATGTCTCTTTCTCACACCTCAGCTTAGTGGAAAATTCTTAATTTCTTTTCACTGGTTGTTATGATTCCACCATCATACTTTCAAGTTTGTTCCATGAAGTATTTTAATGGCCCTGTAACTCTAGCTGCTCGACCTGAAGATTTCAAGAAACCAATAGCCACAGACTCCATTGCCCAATGGACTAACATTATCTGCAGATTTCCACTTTAAGTACAGAAAGGCATCCTTCCAACCAAACATAAACCAAAACCCTTACTTCATAACTAGCCTAAAAATCTCCACAGAATAGAGAGAAACCTTAAAAAGAGAGCCCTCTCTGATCACAGCTGGGCTAGAAGCTGTAATCCAAAGATTGGTTAGTGGTTACCCCGGCCGTATTCCCTTGGGATTCAAAGGGAACAATATGGGTGTTAACACCTTGTAGGAGTTTGTGGCTTCCCTTGTCTGATTCTAGTGCTCTTCCTGGTTCTGAAACACATTTGACTTGGTCTTGATTTCTTCCTCTTGGTCTTGATAGGAGTACCCAATGTGGCTAAGGTTGCAACTACTTCCTATTTAGCGTCTTCTTCTCCTTGGGGTGGAGAAGTGTCCTAAGGGTTTATTCTTTCTTCTCCTCCTCTTCTGATTTCATCTCTACTTCTCCTTCCTCTATCTCTGCTACCTTTTTTTCCTCTGTTTTTTTCTCTTCTTTTTTTCTTGCTGCCTCTTCCTCCTTTGTCTTTTCTCCTTCTTCTTCCTCTATTTTTCCTTTTCTTCCTCAAATACTAGAGGTGAGAGTCTCTCCTGGTGTGAGGGGTTGTGTTTCTATGAAATTCTCCCTATCCATGTCCACAAATTTGTTCCATATGGCAAGGATTCTAAAGTTATTCAGAGAATCCACCACAATCAACTTGGTGAGGCCATGGTGAGCTAAATTCTAGTTTTTTCCTTCCCTTACCTTCTAAATCATGTCCATGATTGACTATAGAAGGAAATGAGGGACACTAAGTCTTTGAGAAAGGGGTAATTCTGCCTTGAATCTCAGCTTCTAGAGAAGCCTGAAGTGGTAGGCACAAACCACACTTAATCTCCCTTCACGAGATATATATTTAATGATATGTTAAGCTACCTCATCCCAAGGGTAAGTTATTATTTCTCTTCTCACTCCATTCTTTTCCTCTACAGACTTCTCTTTTGAAAGGAATATTTTTTCCTAGTTGTGACATTTACTTGCTTGTCTTATTTTCTCCATCTAATTCCTAGAGGAAATATGGTCACTCTACTAATGGTTTCGGGACTGAGAGAGATGTCAAACCCTCTAACAACAATTGTGGAATTTTCTTCCTCTTGACAATGTAATTCCATGGAAAATTCATGGGCAATATCATCGTCATACCCCTTTAGCATCTCCAAGAAACCCAACCGCTGGTGGTTTCTTAAGATGTCAACTACAGGAGGGTGTTGGTGAATTATCTTGATGTCTGAGGGTTCCCTTCTATTAAATCCTACCCCCATCTCTTGTATATTACTCCTTGATGCTATGTAGGTGTGGAATTCAAAAAAAATCAAACAGTCTCAGTGGTGAAGCAGTGGCATAGTGCTTGGCAATATTGAGGAAGAAGGGTTCTCAAATTATTTTCTCTTCTATTAACCACAACAAACTTCCAAAAGGACCCCCTATTGATCAACTGACTGTTATAGGTTCTTAATTTCAAGCATACTACTCATGAAATTGGGTGTAGAAACAAAGGAGGAGGGTATCACTTACTTCTTATCAGAGAAATTTTGGGTGTGCATGAAATTTTTGAGACGTATCGAGCCACTGTGACTCCTTTTTCTCCTCCCAACTCCTCTTGTAGATCCTCTCAGCCCTCTTGTAGCAATTGCACTTTGTAGGTAGGATTCAAAGCTCCTCAGTGGCACTCTAGGTTGATCAATGGACTAGCTTTTCCTTCCTCTACCTATTTTTGGAATGAGTGATGGTGCAAATTAAGTTGATCCAACACATAATATCCTCTTTTGGTTAAAATTTTGGAGCGCTCTAGTGACTTGGAATTAACACGAGTTTCCTCTTTTGGATTGTTATCCCCCCTGATTGTAATCATTTATCCCTCCTCGTGATTATCACCCCACTCTTCAAGGACACCGCTTCCTTTTGATTTGAAATTTACACATTTCATGGGTGACTTAACTTACACTTGAGTTTACTAGTCGAGGGTGGCCAAGTTCACTGGCCACCTCTAGCCTATTAAAACACATTTTCTCGCTTAAAACACATTTTTGTCATTTTTATGCAGAGGGAGGAGGTTAGTGTTGCCATACCTGAGCCTACTTCTGGATCGAACTACTGCAAAGGTTCTCATTTTGGAGTTGTCATTATGATCAAGGGAGTTGACCTCTTTGACTTATTTCCTGTTCATGTCTTCATTCTTGATGCTACCTTGATTGTTGCTTTTGTTATGTGTTTGTAGGTGCCTCTTATAATATCCAAGTTGATGTTGCCAGTGGAAATCCTCCCTGAGAATGTGTCTCTTCATAGTTGTAAACAAAGTTTCAGCATCCCTTCTAGTGGTGAAAAACAAATAATATCAATGATTGTTGTGTGGTTGCACGGTGTTCTACAGGAGGATTTTCGTCCTATAGCAGTTTTTTGTTCTCCCCTTGAAGTCTTTAGTTTGCATGAGGGAGATGAGGGAGATTATTATAAGCTATGAGGATAGGGTTAGAGTCATGTAGGAGTAATGTAGACACTAAATAGATATAAAATAGGAGCTTCTATGTTTATTCTTAAGGTAGGATTGAGTGGACAATTTGAGCAAAGTTTTGATGAAATAAGTGGATGGGTGATGGATGGATGATGGAAAAGTAATAATAGGACCTTCTTTATCGTTTTTTCAGAGTCATGATGGTATTTTGGATTACTTTCTTCCTTGGATATCCTTCCTATAGCTCCACAGGAGCCTCCTGTAGCATTATAGGACCTTCCTTGTAGCAATACAGGTCCTTCCTATAGCATCACATAGAGGAGGTGAAAATTGGGTTTCTTGATGATAGTATGGTGGAGATAGATATAATATGAATGGAGAGGATTGATATGAGGTGTATGGATGGAGGAATGGATGGAATCTTGTAGGTCTTGGCCTATAGCCATGAAATCTACCACTGTGTACGATTTTGCAAAAAAAAAATAAAAAAATTAACCATATATGATATAAGCTTCTTCCTTGTTCCCCTTTTATTTTCTCTCTTTTTATTTTTATTTTTTCTCTTTTTCTTGATACACGCAAGCTACCTCAGAGGTGGTTTTCAACCTGCATGTTTGCCCTAGGTGCCTCAAGGGAGGTTCTCACCTAGGGATCTTTATTATTTTTTTGTCTTTTTTTTTTGCTCCTAGGTTGCCTCAGAGAGGTTTCAAGCCTAGAGTTAGCCTTAGATGCCTCATAGAGGTTTTCATCCAAGAATTTTATCTTTATTTTTATTTTTTTCAAATTTCTAGGAATGTTGTGGATTGAAATTTAAGAAAATCCCAATCACATTCAATTCTTTACTCACTGAACTGATAAATTCCTCCTTGGGTAAAGGCCTTGTATATAACTTCAACCTATAACCATTTACAAGCAAGGGAATGCCTTCCTCATCAATGGTTCTGATCTGGACAAATCCATTCTCATGACACTTTTCCACTAGGTACGGATCCAACCATCTTGTCATTAGCTTCCCTTTAAAATATTTGAACCTAGAATCATATAGCAGGGCCCAATCCTCTTCTAGAAAAGTATTTTCCTTGATATGCTTGTCATGTGATACCTTTCGTTGCATCTGTATGACTTCAGTGTGTAAGAGATCTTTCATTTTGAATTCATTTAAGCCATTCAGTTGGAGCAACCTTTCGTGTTGTGTTGTGGTGACATCTAAGTCCAACTGGGCTTGTATTCTCAAAGTGTTATATTCAAACTCAATAGAAATCAGAGCTTTCTTCCCATAAACCAAATCATATGGAGTGAATCTAGTGGTGGTTTTCCAAGTGGTATTTTAGGCCCAAGTGGCCTCTACTAGTCTCTCTACCCAATATTTCATGCTGCTGCTAACAACCTTGGTGAGGATGCTCTCCAATGCTCTATTTGTGACCTCTACTTGCCCATTTTCTCGAGGATGATAGGCAGTGGATGTCTTGTTCTTGATATGGTGCTATCTCATAAGATATTCAATCAAATTGGATGTGAATTTCCTCCTTGATCGGTGACTACCTCCCTCAGTTACCCAAACTTGAAGAAGATCTTTTCTCTTAAAAATTCTGCCACTTTTTGCTTAGTTATTTCTTTGACTACATTTGTCTCAACCTGCGTTGTCAAGTAATCAGTGTACACAATGATGTACTTTTTTTGTCCTTATGGTAGATCAATTGGCCCAATGAAATCCATTCCCCACTTTTCAAATGGCTTTAAGGTCACTTGAGGTTGTAGGGGAATTTCATCCCTAGGTGTGGGTTTTCCCATCCTTTGGCACTAGTCACATCTAGTGGTATATCTCCTTACATCTTAATGTAAAGTGTGTCAATATTAACCAAACTGTAAAACTTTAAACATTGTCCTTTTTGCAGCAAAATTACCTCCAAAAGGACCATCATGACACGTTGAGAGGATTTCAAATACCTCCTTTTATCTTACACATCTCCTAAAGATTTGATCTGGTCTAAATCTAAAAATATTTCCCCAAATCCAAGTGAAAGGAGATATTTTCCTTACAATCTTTCTTTTCTCCATGGATGATAGATTAGGAGGGAACCTCCCAGCAACCAAGTATTTTTCTATGTCAAAAAACCAAGGAGAAAGCACCAAGATGGAAAATAGGTTCTCATCTGGCAGCTGATCATCCACCATCTCTTCATTTCCTACAGGCAAAGTTAACCTGGAAAAAAAAAATCTGCAACCACATTTTCTTTCCCTAGTTTGTCAATAATAGTCAAATCAAATTGTTGTAACAATAACAACCATCTAATTATCCTAGCATTAACATTAGTCGTGTTCATCAAATATTTAATGGTTGCATGATCAGTATGAACAAAAGTTTAGTACCCGATAATATAGTGCCTAAATTTGTTTAAATAATGTACTACATCTAAGAGCTCTTTTTCAATGATAGTGTAACTCAGGTCAGACTTACACAAATTCTTACTAATTAAGTAAATAGCATAAGGAAAATTATCCTCTACTTGTCCCAAGGATCCCCCCACATCTTTATTTTATGCATCAATATGTATATGGAAAGGAAATGCCTAGTTAGGACCTCTTAGGATGGGTGCAGTGGTCAACTTTTCTTTCAACACTTCAAGGGAATCTTGACAACTATTGATCCAACAGAAATCTAAACCTTTAGCCAGTAAAACAAAAAAATATGAAGCCACTTTACCAAAGTCTTGTATTAATCTCCTATAATACCCCGCTAGTCCCAAGAAGCTCCTGACATCTCTTTGCTTCTGAGGAGTAGGGACCCTTTTGATGATGGCAATTGTTTTTGGGTCTACCTGTATCCCTTCCTTGGATATGGAATGTCCAAGGACAATCCCCTCATTCATCAAGAACTCACATTTCTTAGGGTTTAGAGAGAGATTTATTTCGATGCATTTCTTCAAAACCTTGCACATATTAGAGAGAGCTTCATGGAAGCCACATCCATAAGGAGTGAAATCACCCATGAATATTTCAACACATTCATGAACCAATTCAGAAAAAAAATACTCAAAACTTCCCTCTGGAAAGTAGAAGGGGCATTGTACAAACAAATGGAAGAACTCTATACGAAAAGGTACCCCAAGGACATGTGAATGTGGCCTTATATTAGTCTTTGGGGTTGATCTAGATTTGATTGTATCCACTAAATCCATCCAGGAAGGAGAAGAATTTCTTCCCTGCAAGGCCATATAGGACTTGGTAAATGAAGGGAAAGGGAAAAAGGTCCTTCTTTGTAGCCTTGTTGAGTTCCTGGTAATCCACATACATTCCCCAATTCTCATTCTTCTTAGGATCTAACACAAGATGTGACACCCACTCACTATCTGAGATGGGGTATATGAACCCTACGTCTAGTAGTTTTTGTAGTTCTTCTTTCACAATGTCCTTAAGAGCATGCTTCATCCTCCTCTAGGATTGGCACATAGGCTTTCATCCCTCCTTAATGTAAATATGGTGAGTACCAACAAAGGGATGCACACCTTTGATTTCCTTATAGTCCCAAGAAAAAGCATCCAGGTGTTGCCTCAGCACTTTGCACAATTGTTCTTTCTGTTTGTCCAAGAGAGAAGGGTCGATGTTTAAGGTTCTATATGGGCCAAACTCTACAATATTGACATGGTCTGGACTTGATTCAATAGCGAACAAGTCATCCCAAGGATTACTTCCATTTTATTTCATCAACTCATAAATTGGTATGGGAGTGGGAAGTTGATTCTAAAGGATGGTCAATGAGATCATCTTCATCAGGTTGTCCCCCTCATGTAATAATTTCTAGAGTATATATTGGGTGGGGGTGGTGTGATATAATTCATCTTCTTCCTCCTCTTCTAACCTCAAGGGTAAGTCAATCTTAATAGAAGGATGAGCAGGAGTATACATACCAATTGTTTAGACAAATGTCCATTCTTAATGGTCATGCTCCCATCCCTAAAACTAATGTAAGCATCAAAAATGAATAATCATGGCCTTGATGGAATATAATCCTAACATCTACGTTTATTTTTTAGCCACATGCACTAAAAATCATGTTCACACATGGTTTTTGGTAAACTAGCTTGGTGGACCAACTTTCCCTTGTTTTTTTCCTTTAAAGGCTTAATATTGTGGAAATATTGGTCCAACCACTTTCCTAAACCATTTAGACATATAAGTGCATGTTCACACATAACCACACCTCATCCACTTGAGTTATTTGAGGATTGGCGCCCCATATGAAGATCCCCCCTTAAATCAATGGATTTGGTCCCTGGGACCATTTTAGCATGTTTTAAAGTTGCCTTCCTTGGGAAATTGTTGGGCATGGAATCCCCCCACAGCATGTTTTGGGGATCAAAGCCCAAGTTTTGGGTCAAATGTATTGTAAGACTCTGTGAATTGTGGGCGCGAAGCACGAAGTATAGGTTGAGTCATAGGGTTGTCCGCCCTAAGTATTGTAAAGTAATGTAATGTCATGTCGGCCTACCCATGGTCCACGGACCATGGGATTGTATAAGTAGAGCGAGGCTCTAAGTTGTAAAATGATCGAAGAAGCTGAGTAGCGAAGATATAGCATAGAGTAACAGTCTAAGTGTATTGGGTTGTAGTAGTAGGAAGAGGCTCCGCAGCTGAGTGCGCGGAGGCCTAGTAGAATCCGTCGCTGAGTGCGCGGACCCCTACAGCTGAGTGCACAAGGCAGTGTCAAGTTTGTAATCATGAACGAAGAATAATAAAGAGAAGTTGATTCCAATTTCTATGCATATGCTTGTGTATTGCCTTCTTTACATTTATATTGTTTTTTTTATTGCACACACCTATATGATTGTTGGATATACTCTTAATTATCACTAGTCTTACACAGATAAGTTAAGTAATCGGGTAATAATAGGTTAAATAGTAAGGAACTTGGGTATAATATGGATCGTGCCTCGCGTAGGGTTGCACGAAGGCAGCATCACAGGTTGCAAAGGACTAATAGGTGTGCATAGCGACCTGCACGCAGGGTAAAACCACGGACCGCCAGAAGCTCATCAGGCATCCCCAGGGTGCGGAAACCTAGTTCTAGCACCCTCCCATACTACTTCGAGTGAGACCTCAGTCTGCACTCCACGGAATGTTGCCGAAAGGGCTAGTAGTACTAGGATTTGCTTGGCTAAATCACCTTTGAACCTAGGTTAGGCCCATACAAGCCAACAAATGGTTCTGTTGTTGGGACCGAGATCTACATAAGGGATATCTGATGTCGTGCCACTAGAATCCAACAAAGAAATAAATTGAAGGGTAGTTGGACAAGAAGATTCACGAGTTCACGGTGCAGGAAAACAAAAATCCGCAAGTAACTAAGGAACAGTGGTTGGAGCACTACTTGTATACAGAAATACACAAAAATTTCTTTGCATCCTTTCCTTCTGAGCTATATGAGTGGATTGTGAAGCTAGCAAACAGTCAAGGAAGGTGTAAGCTTGACAAACCAATCATGTGGACTCCGGAATTAGTGCACAGACTAGAAGTGTCAGGAGATAACATCGTGCAAGTTGTGGACCATTGGCTCTATAGGAGGATTTATCACTAAGTTCGCTGTAAACACGACCATCAGCTACAGTGAGGCGGAGTGACGTTTCCTCAAGGGACCGCAAGGTAATTATATCAAATCTTTGAACACTTGGATTAAGATGTTATCATGTGAAAAGAGGGTTATGCGAATAAATTAATGTTTGGGACTACGCGAAGTGGGAAGATCTACAGAAGTGGAAGTAGTGAAGAATTGGAAACGAGTCCCTTAATTTCCCCCTCATGGGAAAGCAAGGAATGTAGGTTTTAACCCCGTACAGAAATTACCTACATATTAATTCTAAATCACAGGAAAAATAAAAATGTGAGAGCATAACACATAAAACACATATACACAGATATTTCCCACTGGATCCCAAAACCGAGACTACCAGCTTGATTTTTCATTATATTCCTTTCAATGTTATAATACATATTTATACATGTCGAAGCATCCAATACCATGGACCGGAAAAACTATCGCGTCCAAAACCATGGACCGAAAAACCATAGGTAGGTTCGCCCAACCTAATATAGGGTCCAAAAAAAAATTTCTCGAGGCGCTACCCCAAACCCCGTAGAGGGGGGCTACCCGCCCCCC
>APFE030890897.1:2535-105498 GCA_000404065.3 Pinus taeda | reverse complement strand
GCAATCGGCGCAACGAAGGGGGGGCTCCGCCCCCCCCTCTAACCCCCCGGTTCACTACGTAGGTTAGTCGTGGAAAGAATATAACACAACCCAACAAGGAAGAGCTTACGAAAGTCTTTCTGAGAAGCGCGCTTAGTCTAATAAGGCAGTGAATTCCATGCCTACCACCTCCACCTACACCACCACCCGTCTCACCCTCCTCACCTCCAGCTCCACCCACCCCACCTCCGCCACCCCCATAGTTCAGTATGGCGAGTGCGATCAAACTACCGATATTCAGAGAAGTGGGAAATGAAGATCCAGACCAGTTCTAGTTCATGGTAAGAGCAGTATGGCAAGCACAAGGCATTGTGGATGACAATATCAAGAAGGCTATGCTGGTGAGCACATTGCAGGATCGCGCATTAACATGGTACATCAAGCATTCTAAGGACCATCCAAATGCAGGAATCGGAGAAATCTAGACCACATTGAACAAAGAATTTAGGAGGCCAAAGTTGGAAACACTATCAATCATCGGGTTTAATGAGATCGTGGTGCTCCCGGGCGAGACACCTTGGGATCTAGACCAAAGAATGAAGGGCATGATTCACAAAGCCAACATGACATTGACATATGGACAACACCACGCATGGTTTGTAGCATCACTGACACTGCACTTAAGGACGGCGTCGTCACAGCAAAAACTTTCCACCCAGGCCAAAGCTTTGGAGATGGTGATGAGATTGCATGAGACCCCTATACAAGACCCTGGTCTAGGAGTCCAAAAAATATATGTTCAACTGCAAAATCTATGGTTGAGGATGCAGAGTTTGAAACAGGATAGGAAACCTCGGCCAGAGGCACGTGAGGAGGTATGGTGCATAAAATTCAAAGGCCAGGAGTATGACAAGGGCCACTGTCCATTGTTGGTGAATTACTTGGCAGAAGGAGGGCCGATGTCGTTAAGACCTAAGGCACAGGTAGGACTAAGCGTGGCGCCTGCATTATGGTGCGTGATATGTCAGATAGGAGGAAAACACACTACGGATAATTGTCATCTATTGTAGAAGTATATGCAGACGTCCCAGCAATTGTTTTGTAACTTTTGCTGGTTGATAGGCCATTATGAGCACACCTGCAAAAGCTACGAACTAATGATGGATAGGACTCCTACCTATAGGGTGAAAACCGAAATGCAAGCCCTTGACCTGAATGCAGGAATGGCACGCACTAGATTTCGGGGGCGCAGGCGAGGTCAAGGTGGAATGGGACCAGGAAGGGCTTGCAGACAGTTAATTTGTTATAATTACAGAGGGCCAAGGCACTATGCTCGTGATTGTACAAACCTGACAAGGACATCATGTTTGTATTGTACTCATTTTGATCGTGAGGCTGAAGACTGCCCTACATTGATGGTGAGGCTATGCGAAAAAGGGGTACTTTAGCCCCCTTTGACTCAGAATTTGTAGATGATGAGGTTTGAACCACGCGAAGAAGACCCGAATGTAAACATGATGCTCAGGAGTGGTATGACCACTAGCGATGATAAAGGTAAGCAGTCAGAAGAAAGTGCATGGGTTAGAAAGGCTCCTACAAAGGAACCCGAATTTGATTTAGAACGCGCGAAGGAGACATTCATGGAAGCTAAGAAGAGCTTCACAGAGGTCTCCACTTCAGGCAGTAAGGATCAACTAGAACCAGGGATGAATCCTTTAATGCTCACTAACTTTCTAGAGACATGCATGAAACTATTACACTATAGCAAGGCAGTAAAAGGACTATAGGAACTTATCACTAGGTGTGTGGGGTTAGGAGAACGCATGTTGTCTGGAAAATTGGAAAGCATGCATTACGCATAGGAAGGGGAATGAGGTTGACTGCACAAATCAGCGAATATGAAATGGATCAAGTAATCTTGGATCTGGGATCAAACATGAATGTACTACTAGAACAAACATGGGAACGCATGGGCAGACCCGCGCTACAGTGGTCTCCTATTCAATTATGAATGGCAAACCAACAGAACATCTTGCCCATGGGAAGATTGCAAGGGCTAAAAGTAGATATTGAAGGTGCGAGCACGTAGGCATATTTTGAAGTGATAGAGATTTTTGATGACAGTAATCCCTATCCCATGCTACTAGAAATATAATAGGCCACCAATATGAACGAAGTCATAAATCTGAAGAAGAACAAAATGATCTTTGATAAAATTTCACTACACGTAATAGTACCGCTAGATCCAGTCGAAGGAGCGCGATACACTAAATCGATGCATGACGATGATCTCGATTGTATTTACAAGATAACCACGTGAGGGGAGGATTGGGTGAATTCAACTACAGATGGAACGATTTCGTGGGAGTGCGAAAGGGCCTATACCTCGGATTCAGACGAAGAGATAGAGTGATGGTAGAATTGGCTACACGAAGTAACAACGCTTAATTGCAATATGATGGTTAGATCACTATGTTGTGTGACAACAGAAGCAAGGGATCTACCAACATATGATGGGTTGACAACGGTGGATGAATTTATGAGCAAATTTGAAAGAGCAATGCTAGAACAGCAGTGGTTCGATGCATTGAAGTGGGCATTGTGCGCAACGCCCACATGATGGTGGGGCATGCATCAAGGAAGTTTTGACGACTGGCATGGATGTAGAAGGATGATATGCTACACTTTGGAAAATCTTAGCTCAGAATGAGAGCCAGTCAGCAGGGGTGGAACAACTTGCGCACCCACCTTTCCCAATGGGTATGGACATATGATGTACAACCCGCACAAGTGCACACCACTCCCAGAATAAAGAATCGAAACAAACCACAGCAGCAAGAAAGGTGACGCTCGCTACCTATTATCCACGGAGAAGCATTTGATAGGGTGTACGAAGTACTGAACAGGGTTCACCAGGAGAGACGCACTGATTAGGACCTGCACATACTAGCAGTTCAATGGGTCTATAGGACCATGTGCAAAACCCTGACAGAAAAAATGATTCCAGAGGTGTGGAATAGAGTAGAGACTGTAATTTCTGAAGAGAATGCAAAGAGGAGTCCACCCGTAAGAGCTCTCGCCGTTGTGACATTGCATGAAGACCAGGATGAAAAATCACACAGCTACACGAGGTCAAAAACATAACGATTCAGGAAATCATTCCGCAAGGGAACCTTCAACTTCGCGAACTCGAAAAATATCAGGTACGACTGAGGAAGAAAAAAATTTTGATGGACGCCGAGATCAAGAGGCTGGAAAACGAGATCAAGCAAGCATGTCTCGTCAATAAACCAAGGATGACAAAACAAGGTGCAGATGATCATACCACTAGATTAGAAGATTGTAGATGAGAATTTATGACTCTGCTGCCATGGCTACGACCGCACATCACCAAACGCAATAACTAGGGGAGCACATTACATACGGTAAAATGCGTGGTGGCAGATGTCACGAAGGAAATTTAGGAGTTTCCGCAGACTATACTGGAAGGCGAGTTGAAGTCTCGCACAGGTGGTGTGACCACCTGAATAGCTATAGGGAGCACAGTCTCGGCACTCTAGGCAGTTGAAAGAGAGCACAGGACTATAAAAGAGTCTGTTTGGGAGCTACACAATAAGGGAGGTGCGTGCAAAATCAACATGTCACAAGGTTCGCACCCACGCACGGGGGATTGCACTACCGCGCGGGTAGGCTGGGAAGTGACCGTTGGTGTCACTGTTCATGATGGGATGTCTGATTTAGGAAAAAAGGGAGCGGGAGACGAGCATTTAAGACGCAAATTAAGGGCAAGATTTGGGACAATATGCTGCCAAGAAAGAATTTATGGCCCAGAATTGGGGGGAATGGTAAAATTTGAATTCAAAAGGCGCTATAAAACTCCAAGGGCTAGACATGAGACAACACTTGTTCACTTGAGATTTGACTAGTTAATTAGAGCACAAAGTGTTGAGCACCGAGCGATATTCAAGCCCTGAAGTTCGCGAACGACCAAAGACAGTTCAAACAAGATGGCAGCTACCAGGAGAGGCTTTGACTTTGCAAAAGGAACCACTAATGAGGTCGTGTAGAACCCCACAGTACACAATGTTTCCAAAGATAATGGGGTTGTGCCGAAAATCTTGAAATCACCTCGGACGTCGAGACCCAAGAAAGATAAGCAGGCAGCGGGACCAGTCTGCACATCCCCGAGGAATTCGTGGTTTGGTAAGCTCTCAATGGAAGAAAAGGGCAAGGTTGTCACCATTGAGACAAATGGCGAGGAGGAGGACCTACAGGCTCTTGTTGATGAAATAGAAGAAGCAGAGGACATGGAAGAGGATATCCAGCCGGTGCACTCTGCGGTGAAATTGCCCAGGTACATCCTTCCATGAAAAGGAAGAACTATGATACCAAAGGATCTGGATGCCACCAAGAGTGCACTCCAGACCTCGCTCCTCCCTGATGGAATTGTGTTTGAGGGCTTGCACCTGGGTCGTGTGCCCATAATGATGTTTAAATATTGGGACCTTGTGGACAGCGAGAAGTTCCCACACTTAGAGACAAAGAGCCTCATGAAGTAGAGCTCAGAGGGGCCAATCACAACATTAGAGCCACGAAAATGGTTGTGCAGTGTGGAGAAGGTTGGATTGTTTCATCTACTGTGGATTCCACACTTTCACCATGTTCCCATCACTATTTTTGTCATCAGGTAGTTGCTTTTCCTAGTGCACGATGGGTACTTATGGCTGGAGGAGTATTCCCATCACGGCGGATCTCATCCACAAAATTTCTCGGCTTCCCTGTAAGGGAAAGGACCCCATGGTGATGGCAGGAAAAAGTGGAGATTTGGCTCTCACGGAGGCCATGAAGAAAAAACATAAGCTTGAGAAGAAAAAGAGGGGTTACACAATCAGTAGCATCAAAGATAAAGCGGTGCGCATAGCCACCCAACTCCTGGCCGGGTAGGTAATGAGAAAATGTCACGGTGATGAGGTACCAGTGCTGGTAGTTGCATTGGCCAAACAATGTGCAGAGGTGGTCCAATTAAACTGGGCCAAGTTCCTCTGTAAGGAATTCTTGACCAACTACAACGAAGCCCAGGAGCAGTGTAAGACCTTCCACTATGCGTGGCTGCTCTTGTCCATTCTGTTGTTAGTGGGAGAACTGCCAGAGGATAGTCAGTTCCTGAGAATTTTGAACAGGACTTACTAGAGGCTGCAAAGTATACGTCACTCTGGGCTACCAAGGACGTGAAGCAGATTCACGAGACAAAGATCTTCTAGGTGCTCATGGAGGTGAGCATCCAGATGTGGATTAATAGAAGGTTGTGCCTGTCCCCCATAGTGCACAACAGTCTACGGAGCTTTGCAGACTTCAAGGCGAACATGCATAATATTTACATCAAGGCGCGAAAGGATCTGGTGCAGCAATGGACCAAGTTCCCCTTCATCGCCACTGATGATGCAATTTTTATAGTGTTAGAATCATGGCCTCTTAAGTGGCGTGTCGTAGATTTGGCGAAGTTGGATAGGACAGCAACACAGAAAAGAAAGGATGAGGCCAAGGTGTGCGTCACAAAGTTGGCCGAGAAGAGGCGCAGTGAAAAAGTGGCAACAGAGGTAAGGGCAGTCCCTAAGGCAGTAAAGGCAGTCGTGAAGCAGGCAAAGGCTGCCGAAGTAGCAACAGCAGCACAGACAACAAGCGCCACAACAATGCAGGAAGAGTAGGGCCAGGAATTGTCTACAGGACAGGAGGCAGAAAACATAGACCGTGCAGAAGAAGGCGTGGACCCGAGCAAAACTTCCACCCAACTCAAAAGGCCACGTATCACAGAGAGATCGGGTCCACGTAAAAAGGTCAAGGCCTCCAAATTGGCCATCAACCTGATCACATTAACAGAAGGTGATCTCTACGACATCGGCGACATGGTTCACGAGGTCACCAAGGAAGCGCTCCAAGAAGCCATGTTGGAGCAACAGACTGTGTTGGGGCCCCTAAGGGCACAGCTACATGAACTACAAGTGCGGCCCCCACAGGAAGGAACTGTAGCCACCTACGGTGCAACAAGCACATCAGTAGCGGAGAAACTACTACGCGCAAATATGGCCAACACCATAGTGCTACCGAAAGGGGTGTTAGCAGTAGAGAATGACACCGACAGAGCCGCAGTTGGCAAGATCAAGGGACTTGGCCTTAATTTGGCTACCCTTCCGCAAGACACACTGTACCAACTGCAATATGGCATAACAGCAGAGCTCCACACCAGGGAGGGCCGCGCGATTCAAGTGATGAGTGAGAAAAATATCAACATTGAACATATCAACCTACAATGTGATGAACTGGTGTCACAAAACCAACAGATAATGCAGACAGTTGATGAAGTGTGTCGACGAGTCCCAGAGTTGTCCATCGCCGCAAACCTACCAATAGAAATGTGAATCCACTGTCTGGAAAGTGGATTCCAAAACACATGTGAGGAAACAATGCATGTGCAACTGGAGTTGAATCTCCAGATTGCCAAGCTGCGGCTGAAGGCGCAGCCTTTCACTCCTTTGGAAGTTAGAGAATAGTGCGTTAGCACTATTCAAACAGGATTGGAAGAAATTGGATGAGCAGTGCAGGACTATACCAGTATGTTGGACCAAGCCTTTGGTGTTCTCACATCCTTACAGGAGGAACCCAACATACAGTGCCTGGAAACAGAGGCGTGTGAGCTTCAGGAGTAGTATGATAGTGTAAGGGGAACTACGTAGATAGACGTCCTCACTCAACAGTTGGCAAAGATGCAGAAAGCAAGGGCACTGAAAGAGTAGGTGGATGCCACAAGACAGAAAGAGGCACTTCTCAAAGCACACGTCCATCCATGGATTGATGAGGACTTCACCATTACGACAAATATCGAGGGCAAGCTTGCACAGATGCAGGGGCTCTACATACTAAGCTAGGGATTTGATCCTAACAAAGAAGCATCGGAAGAGCACATGTAGCAAGTCCAGCAAACCCCAAAACAGTGTATCATGAACCTCCGAGCAGTACGGGACCAGTTGGAGGGACTCCGTGCCAAGATTTTCATGCCAACAGAGTGACTCAGGGATGAGTCACGATGATTGTGTTGGGGGCAGGTTGGGCATGGAATCCCCCCACATCATGTTTTGGGGCTCAAACCCCATGTTTTGGGTCAAATGTATTGTAAGACTCCGCAAATTGCGGGCACGAAGCGCAAAGTATAGGTTGAGTCATAGGGTTGTTTGCCCTAAGTATTGTAAAGTAATGTAATGTCATGTCGGCATACTCTAATTTGTAAAAGGAGCGAAGAAGCTGAGTAGCGAAGATAGAGCATAGAGTAAGAGTCTAGGTGTATTGCGTTTTAGTAGTAGGAAGAGGCTTTGTAGCTGAGTGTGCAGAGGCCTAGTAGAATCCGCAACCGAGTGCGCAGACCCCTGCAGCTGAGTGTGCAGGGTGGTGTCGAGTCTATAATCTTGAACAAAGAATAATAAAGAGAAGTTGATTCCAATTTTTGTGCATCTACTTGTGTATTGCCTTCTTTACATTTATATTGTTTTTTTTATCACACACACTTATATGATTATTGGATATACTGTTAATTATCACTAGTCTTACACAGATAAGTTAAGTAATCGGGTAATAATAGGTTAAATAGTAAGGAACTTTAGTATAATATGGATCGCGCCTCAGGTAGGGCTGCGTGAAGGCAGCATCACAAGTTGTGAAGGACTAATAGGTGCAAGTAGAAATGTGTGCGCAGGGTCAAATTATGGACCACTAGAAGCTCATAAGATATCCCCATGGTGCGGAAACCTGGTTCTATCACCCTCCCATAATACTTCGGGTGAGACCCTAGTCTGCGCTTCGCGGACTGTTGTCAAAAGGCCAGTAGTACTGGGATTTGCTTGGCTAAATCACCTTTGAACCTGGGACAGGCCCATACAAGCCAATAGAAATGCACCCCTCCTCATGCTTTCCTTGTGGCTGATAGTTGGAATAGGTTTTCTTGAGTCATTGTTGCTATTATAGGCCTCCCTTTAGCTTTTCTTAGCCTTTTCTAGTTTTTAACTAGTTTTTTCCTAGTTTTCTAGATTCGAAAATTTCTATATAACCACCTCCCTTTGGTATTAGAGGTTTGGTTGCTCATGTAATACTATTGTTCATTAATTTAATACATTGATTTTATGGAGAAAATTATTTCTCTCTTCTCTTGAATATCAGCAAATTACTTGTGTTTAATTTAACTAGAATTCTAGATCTATCGGAGTTTCTGTAGGAATTCTACATGGTATCGAAGCTAGTTTGAATCTAGTGAATTGTACATGTTTTTATTTGCAGGTATGGATCATCAGGAGGCACAGAAAGTAGCAATGGATAATCTCTCTCAGCCCATAAAACTCATTCTAAATCCTTTCAGTTACTCCAAATGGAAGATAGAGATTGCTCTGCTCCTCCAAAGCATAGGGCTTACAAGGTAACAATGGGAATGGAGACTGAACTGACTTCTGCAGCAGAGAAGATCAAGTATTTCAATAAATTAGATGAAGCTATTAGGCTGATATGCCTATAAATTTCGAGAGAACTCCTCTTTCATGTCAGTAGAGCCACTACTCTCGATGCAGTCTGGACCACATTGGAAGGACTATTCAGCAAGCAACATGAAATGAGAGTGCATCAACTGGAGAATGAACTCATATCCCTCAGTCCAACTGATTTCAGAAACCTGCAAGAATACTTCACCAATTTTAAATCCCTCCTCGTTGAACTTGATGCATGTGGAGTCAAGAAAGAGGAAGATCAACTCATCCTTTGGATTCTCTCGAAATAAGGCCCTGAATATTCCATATTTGTATCGTCTTTTCAAGCATCTAAATTGAATCAGGAAAAACAGAAAATGCCTCCATTGAATGACTTCATTGTAGCATTGACTCAAGAGAAAGATAAGTTAGTCCAAATGGATTCCATCAAGCGTTCAAAGAACCAAGCACTTGCGGCTATTGTTGCTCCAAAGAGTAGTGGAAGAGACAAGAAAAAAGGGAAGGGTAAATTTAATGAATCGAAGAATGAGAGACCCGTACAATCTTCAGAGATCTCTTCTTTGCTTAAGGATAAGAAGAAGAAGGAAAAAAACACTATGTAGCTATTGTTCTGTTATCACTCAGGTTGTCCCTAAGCTCCTGAAGGGATACGGCCAAGGTAACCACAAACCAATCTTTGGATTGCAGGTTCTAGCCCACCTGCAATCAGAGAGGGCTCTCTCTTAATGATTTAGCTTCGCTAATGATGATTTTAGGCTAGCTATTGGGTTCAGGGGTTTTGATTTTTTGTTTGGATGGAGTTTGAATGGCAGGAAATTGCATTCAAGCAAAGAGGCAAGGGATAGTGTGATAAGTTCAAACCATTGGGCATGGAGTCATGGATTAAGGCCTGTTGTTGCATTTTCTTGGTCACAAGAGGATTATGGAGCGGGATAGCTACACATGAAACAATACCAATTTGCTGAAAAGATGGGATGAAGGTCAGAGATGAAATGCAATTAAGAATCTTTCATCAACTAACAGGGTAGAGAGGTGAATGAATGGTTATCTAGGAGAAGTTAAGAATTCCTAAACTAAGATTCATATGTGAAAGAAACAGCGTAAACATGATCATTTAAGTATGCATATTCATAACCATTCCTGATGAAAACATGAAGAAATTGCAGAAATTGAGCCTAGGGTGCAGCCAAGCAAATCCTAAACTATTCTGCTTTTCTGCAATTTAGATGGTGGATTGGTGATAAAACAAACATGAAAATTTAACAGAGTTAAGGAACACTTATTGAACCATGTAGAAGCACAGGAATTCCATAGTCACTCTTCGACCAGCTAGACACAGTAGACAGTTTCAGAATCCATGCATTTCAGCAGTCTTTGATTATAGAAATTATCACACTTACAGTGCGAGTCTCTGCTTAAGAAAATATCGAAACTACAAAGATCAAACAACCAACCAACCCCTACTACCTTTTTCAGGGTCATATATATAAGCAAAAAATCTAAAGTTATTTATTACAACCGACCTAAATAGGTCTGCAGGAAGAAAACTTTTCTAAACCTAGCTTATGCTGGAAGTAAATGTAAGTAAATATGCTTTGGGCTGCGCCAGTGGCAGCAGGATCAAAAATGAGTTAATGTGGTGTCCTTTGTGACTTGGTGCAGTGGTTCTGTAATAATTGTGCATTGAGTTCTGGTCCACTGATCTCCTGTGAGCTTTAATGTGCAGTCATTGGTGCTGGTGAGCTTTGAATGGTTCCTTAACTGCTTCTTGACTTTCAAGCCTTTCTTTTAATGCTTCATTTGCCTCGAGCCCTGGGAAAATATCCTCTGATACAATTTTCCGCTACACTGATACTCTTTTACATGGTTTTAATCTTCACAACTGCTCTGATACTCTTTAACCTCTGAACCTAGTCTCTCTCTGTCTTCAGATATGTTTAAATTAGCAAAATCGGGCTTTTTCTGCCTGTTTCGATGCAAAATTGGCCGAGGAATCAAAAGATTCCCTAAAGATTCTCCAATATGGCCTATTTTCCGTAGCGATGCGCGATTAGCGCATCCAAAACAATCTCTATTTTTCATTCCGGAGCTCCAAAGCTTGATTTTTGCACTTGCGCATTTTTCTGTTTTTTTTTTGCTGCTGACGTCAGCATGACATTAGCGGTACGGCAGATGACGTCAGCATGACATCAGCAGTGGGGTCCTCTGGTACGGATGTGACGTCAGCAGTGGGGTCCTCTGGTACGGATGTGATGTCAGCATGCTGATGTCAACAAGGTGATGTGGCAGTACGGCGAGGTGATGACGTGGCGGGACACGGTGGCAGGGTGACGTCATCCAGGCGCAGGCATGAAGGGGTGAGGTGGAGGCAATGTGGCGGGGTGACGCGGCGCTCTTGTCATGCGAGGGGAGGGTGGTTTTGGTGGTCATCAGACCGCTTTTGATACGGAGGCGGTTTCTGTCAGGGGCGGCCCGACGCAATGGGATGTCGCCAGCTGTCCTGGTGTACGACGATAAAACCATCGGACATCGGGTGCTAACGTACCCATACAAGAGGGCGCCTAATATGCACAAGAGCTGTCGGATCTGGGAGGGCTAATCCGACGGTGATCGGGAGGAGAAGGTGCGCAAGGCTATGCGAAAGAGCGCGCACATTAAAAGTTTAATTTTTCATGGCGCGGGTGGGTTTAGACTTTAGGTTAAGGGTTAATTGTTTTGGCGTTTGGTTATTCATTAATTAAAAATTAATAAATTCCAAAGAAATGGGTGGGGGGGTTGGTTAATGCATTTGGAGAGGGGTTCTATGTGTTTTGGAAGGAGTCCAAACACCTTGGAAGGAAAATTATGTAGAGATGAGGGCTCTTACTAAGATCCAGGTGACTTAATAATTCCCAAGGAGATATTTATGGTTATATTTCAACCAGAGGAAGGGGATATTTACATAGGGGAATTATTAACATAGTTTTAGTAGGGGGAAGGGGAATTATATAGGGAGTTACATAATAGTGTTAGTAGTTAATATGAAGATGGCAAGAAGATCGCTAAGTTTCAGTGATCTTAGGCTTTTAAAGGGGGTGATAGAAATTTGTAGAGAAAATATGAAGCCTCCTTGAGTAAAGCAGATCTTTACCAAGGAAAATGACATGGAAAATGGTAAAACTAAGAGATATCAAGCAGATCTTGACCTCTTTAGGGGAAGTTAGTAAATGATTTAGGGAAGAAGAAGAAAAGGGAGTTAGTTATGCCTAATTTGAGCTCCTCCATATGAAACTGCCTGAAGATTGTGACCTAGATAAATATGATACTTGAAAACATAAATTTGATCGCAAATCAACATTCTGCAACCTCAAAACTACCTACCCAGCCTACCACCTAACATTTTTTCTTCTTTTTGGTTTAGGTGCACTTAGACTTGCAGACCCAGCTTTTCAATTTTTTCTTTTTATGTCTTCCTATCTACATCTACACTTATTTCTTCCAAGGGCCCAGATTAAGCAGTTGGGCTCCTTTGATTCTCTACCTATCTAAGAATCTACCAAGATTAAGTTGTTTGGACAGATTATTCATTCTCTATATTCTAAAACAGGAAATTGAAACCTAGGGAGACCAAGATTAAGCTGTTTGGACCTCCCTTTAGCTGAAAATTTTACAAAAATGGAACAGCCTTCAAAATTGGAATGCAGCAGTTGAACCTAGACTAGCACATTTTCATGGCCTCTTTCTTTGGTGACTGTTAGCAAATATGGAACATTGCAGTATGAAAAGTATGACATATTTGGACTGTAAAAATGTCAATCATGAAATATGAGTAACCTGCTGCAGCAGGAGGCTAACAGTGGCTCCACTTGGGGATGGCTTCTCCTTGTGGGAAGCCAAGAACAGCAGGTCAGACTGCCTTGATCTTCTGTTGTTGTTGTGCATTGAAAACTTCTTAGTGCTGACTATTGGATTGATTTGAACTTTTGGAGTGAAAACAACACTTTGACCCAACTGCTTTGCCAGTGAACTGTGAAGCATCGCCTGCTTTCTTCTGCGTGCTTTAGCATCTTGGAATGTTGCAAAAATAAAATAAAGAGCTGATATATACAAACATTTATTTACAGAAAATAACACCGCCTGTTCTTTCTTAATCAAAAGGATCATGGTAATGTTTTAGCATTCGGCCATTAACAGGGCCTTCTTCAGCTGTGTTGCCATCTAGAGTTTTGAGGAAATATGTGTTATTGCCTTGCACAGCGCTAATAATATACGAACCTTTCCACAAAAAATCGAATTTTGCATGTTTTCCCTTGTCCTCTCTTCGTGAATCCCATCTTAGAACTTTGCTGCCAACCCAGAAATCCTCTGCTTTAGTTTTCTTATCAAACATCTTTTTGAGTTTCTCTTGCAACATTTGAGTTCTATCATACGCTTGTTCTCTAGTTTGCTGAAGATGAATGGTTTGATTAACTCTTCTCTGCATGTCATTTGGTTCAGCCTGAATCTCCTGTAACAGTTTGATAGTAGGAATGCCCAAAAATGAAGGAAATCTGGCTTCCATGCCATACACTAGCTCATAAGGGCTCATCCCAATGGATTTCTTGGTTGAAAGTCTATCTGCCCAGAGAGCATTTGTGAGCTTCCTATGCCAGTTCTTTTTGTTTTCCTCTAGCAGTTTCTTTATGTTGTTGATGAGGCTTTTGTTAGATGATTCGGCCAAGCCATTACCTTGAGGGTAGTAAGTTGTAGAGTGACCAAGGTAATATGGAATTTATGGTAGAAATTGATGATCTTTTTGGATTTTAAGGTAGCAGCGTTGTCAGCGATAATTTTCTCAGGGCAGCCAAATCTGGAAAGGGTATTGCTCTCAAGGAATTGGATACTGGTGGAGTCATTGGCTACATGGGATGGCTTCAATCCACTTAGTGAAATAATCGGTGGCTGTTAAAATCCTCTTGTGCTGGCCTGAGGAAGAGGGATGAATTTCTCCAATGAAGTCGAGACCCCATTGTTGAAAAGGCTTCTCAGTTGAAATGGGCTTGAGGGGCAAAGGCAGTAATTTTCTTTTCCCTTCAAATATTTGACATTTGTGACATGAAACAGAAAATTTCTTGACATCTGCAAAAAGAGAGGGCCAATAATAACCAGCCCTTAGAATTTTGTCAGCAGTGGATTTCCAATATAAGTGTCCTCCACAGTCCCCTGCATGGGATTCTTTCATAATGTTGTTAGTTTCATTCATAGTCAAACAATTAAGAAATATTCATTCATGATTTTTCCAAAACAAAGCACCATCTATGACACAAAACTATAATGATTTCATCCTTAAAAATCTTTTCTTGGTTCTGGACAATCCTGGGGGAGCACACAGGTTTAACAATACAAAACAAATATCAGCATACCATGGGGATTGCAAAAAGGTTTCACTGATCTGTGGAGTCGCCAGCTCCTGTTCATTGTCCAGTTGATTAATGTCTAAGGCTTGGAAATTTGTTTCGGACATTAGTTTGGCTAAACCTTGCCCTTTTATCAGCTTGGTGAGTTTTATCTCAATGTCATATTCAAGGATGTTGGCAATCCACTTGCCTATTTTTCCTTCTAGTCCCTCTTGAGTTACTATGTCTTTTACAACAGAATTTGGGACATAGGCAATCACATGGGAGTATAAGATGTAAACTCTAAAATCTTTGATGGCCTTAACCAGGGCATAAGCCTGCTTTTCCATAATCTGATATTTCAATGGTGCATCTCTTAAAGCTCGGCTGAAGAAAGGAATTGGCTTTTCATTTCCTTGATCGTCTTTATGCAAAAGGAAAGCCACTATAGTGTGCTCAGATGCAAAGGAAAAAATGATAAAATCTTTGTCGAATTGAGGACTGGTGAGGACAGGAGTTTGAGTCAAGGAAGTTTTAATACTGTCAAAGCTTGCTTGGTTTCAAGAGACCATTTTACCTTGGCATCCTTTTTTAACATATTTCTCAATAGCCTTATCAGCTCAGCTAGGTTTGGGATAAATCTCCTTAGGAAATTGATCTTTCCAAGGAATGCTTGCAGCTCTTTTATGTTTCTTGGATATGGGATTTGGAGGATAGCTTGAATTCTTTCAGGATCAATTCTAATCCCATCTTTTGATATGATATGACCTAGAAGCTTGCCTTCCTCAAGGGAAAACAGGGACTTCTTAGGATTCAAGGAAATGCCATATTTCCTGCATGTCATGAAAAATTGCCTTAGATGTTTAAGGTGCTCTTGGTCAGATTTGGAGAAAGGGGTTAGGTCATCAAGGTAAACAACAAGGAAATCATGTATCTCCTTGGCAAATGCAATATCCATTGCTCTTTGAAAGGTGGCACCAGCGTTCTTTAGTCCGAAAGGCATTTTAACATACTTAAATGTTCCCCACGGTGTGGTGAAGGTTGTCTTGTCTTGGTCATCCGGGTGAACAAGTATCTGATTAAAACCTGAAAATCCATCTAGTAAAGAAATTCTAGATGATCCCACTACTCTTTGTAGGATATGGTCCATTTTGGGCAAAGGGTAGTGGTCTTTTAGAGAGACCTGGTTTAAATTTCTCAAGTCTACACACAATCTAATCTCTCCTGATTTTTTCCTTGTGGGAACTAAATTAGATACCCATTCAAAGAATCTGATGGGTGCAATGATACCTGCTTCGAACATTCTCTTTATTTCCTTTTAAATGAGGGGAAGAATCATGGGGTTGATTCTTCTCAGCTTCTGTTTGAATGGTTTTTTATTTGGTTTTAAGGGAATGGTGTGTTGGATCACTAAGGTGTCATAGGACTTCAAGTCCTCATAACTCCAAGCAAATACATCTTGGAACTCTTTGAACAAATCCATGTATTTTGGTTTTTGATCAGGGGGCAGATTTTTGGACAACTTAATCATTATGGGTTGTTCTGCAGTCCCTATGTTGTGTTCTTCTATAGCAGCATTTAAAGGTTACATTTTTGGCTTTTTGGGCACATCATTGTCATCAAACATGTCTTCTAATGGAGTGAGGCCAGCAGGCAGAAAATTACTCTTTAGATCAATAAACTCACCCTCTGTTCTGGTTGTTTCCTCTAAACGCATTTGATTCAGTTGTTCTATGTTTGTGTTGTCAAAAATAGTTGGGTTAAGGATCTGTTTAGCTATTGCAGCTGTTACAGCCTGCTGATTTTCTTCTCTTAGCTATTGGGAATCGTTCATGGCATCCATGTCAACGTTTGTATTTGAAAATTCACCCTCAAGAGTGAGGAAATTGTTAATCCGGGCATCATTTTGAAATACTTGCCAATCTTTAACATTGTTAGGGACCGAGGGTCTATGTTTTATCTCAGCAGTGAAATGGTGATTTGGTTCAAAGGGAAGCTTGCATGTGCTAGCAAAAGTTGCTAGACTATGAGCATGAATATTATGGTCTCTTGAAATTTTGGCAAGCTAGGATTCATTGAAAGAATTGAGTATTTCTGTGGCAGCAGTCCTATAAGCTCTCATTCTATTGTTATTGGTAACAAATTTACCTTTCATTTGTTGGATGATCAAATCGGAGTCACCTAGAATGGACACTTTTGTAGCTCCTAGGGCTTTTAGCAGTTTTAGGCCTAAGAGGAGAGCTTCGTACTCTGCCATGTTATTGGTACATCTGAAATTTAGTCTATAGGCATGGCCTTCTGCATGATTATCATGTGTATTGTAAATCCATACCCCTGCCCCTACTCCTAACTTGTTGACAGAACCATCAAACTCAAAATACCATGTGTTTTGTTGTTTGTGGCTTATATTAAGATTTTCAGCTATTTGAAGATTGGGCAGATTTGAAAGTTATGTTTGAAGAATTTCTTCCTGTTTGCTAGTTGCCTTGACTGTTGTGACAATTTCATGGGCGTTGGCAACTGATTCCTCATTGATGCATGTTTCTTGCTCTAAGGCTAAAGGCTTCTCATCAGTTGGAGGGTTGGTGACGTCATTGAATAAAATAAAAGAATCCATATCAGAATGGATTGAGTAAATTGGAAAATTTTGGGGTTTTTCCTCACTGCTTACCACATACCTCATCAGTGTTTCTCTGTACAGTCTCTTTGGTTGCCCAAAGACAGATATAGTGGCATAAGAGAGGTCCAGTTGAAGAGATCCTTGAAGTTTTTCTCCCCATGATCTTGGTAGGAGCATGCCATACTTTGTCGGAATGTCAGCAACTACTACGTCCATTAGGATTGTCTTATTGGGAAATTGGACTAGAGACACACAAAGGTCTTTGATTAAGCCTAAACACTTGACTTGACTTGATTCAAAGGAATATAGATCTTTGTATGGCCTTGTGACATCAAGGTTCAGCTTTTCCATTACAGTTTTGGGCATAAGGTTATGTGAGGCACCTGAGTCAAACATAGCATTATGCAATATTTTGTCATGTATGTGCAGACTGACATAAAAGGGTGGGACAAGTGCAAGATTTTGTCATGTATGTGCAGACTGACATAAAAGGGTGGGACAGGTCCATATGTTGATTTTCCATTAACTTCCGGACCAAACAACAGCTCAGGGGTATCATCTAAAACATTTACATCATCCCTGATCTCTGGTAGTTGAAGTGACCTTTGAATTTGTTGCCTATATACATCATGTTTGGCAAGTTTTGAGAGGGGAATGGATATCTTGAGTTTTCCAATCTCTGCTTCTAAGTTAAATGGTTTCTCCAGCGGAATCCTTGCATTAGCAGTGGTAGATTTTTCCTTGTCGAGAGTGTTCTCTGTGTTTTCCTTTTGAATGTCAGCATTATGATGAATGACCGTTTGTGGTCTTTATGTTTTGGGAAGATTTTTTGGAGTGCCATTCAGATTTTCTTTTGAGGGAGAGGGAGGTAGAGGCTGATCAATAGGAGGATGGATGTCTGTTATATCCTCTACAGTTACCTGATGCGAGTTTGTGACAGCAATATTAGCTGGTTCTGTTATGACAACATTGTCTTTCATTTTGTTGGGCTATTTGCTATCCATTGTTCTGCTAGATGCAGGGACATCAATGGTCCTTGTTCTCAACTTATATTGTTTGTGTAATTCATACACAGCAGAATCATAACCTTGTTTAAAATCAAAAGACTCTCCCGACTTGGTCTGAAATTGTTTTACATCAGGGTAGTTTCAGCCCTCTTGAGTGAGAAAGACTTGTTGTTCATTTTTCGAATCTATCAGGTTCATGTGAGTCTCATCTGCGGGCTCACCGGATGTGGATGCTTCCGCATAGTTCTCTTGGAAAGGAGGCCTAATATCATGGTCGGGACTAGCCCTTCCAGCGTTTGTGGTCTGATTTTTCCTGAAGTTTGGGTTCCTTATGGTGTTGGTCTGTTGTCCTTCCCATGATGATTTTCTCTCAACACTCTCTACTCTGTATCCCAGCCTATGCATGCTGTTGATGATAGCATCTAGTTTTTGGTCTAAGGCTGAGGGTTCTTCCTTGAAGGTGGTTCTTCTCTCAGTTCTGGCTCTGTTTCTTTTGGAAATTAGGTTTGCCTCCACACTAACAGAAACATCTTGCATCTCTGTGAGGCTTTGAGGGGCTCTTTCCTTTAACTGATATGCCATTTTAGCATCGAAACCATCAGGGAATTTGTACAAAGCAAGATCAGGTGGCAGTCTTAAATTTTGTGGTATTGCATTGTAGACATTATTAAACCTCGCACAGTAGTCCAAAACCGTTTCCTGAGGGCCTCTTTTGATCGTATCATACTCAGACAATATGTGCAAGGGGTCTTTCTTTTTCTCCCATCTATTGATAAATGTCTGGTATAAGGCTTCTGGATTTAGTATGGAATTGGGAGTGAGCGCTCTAAACCAGGTTCTGACATCACCGATCAAACTTTGGACAAAAATCTTCATTCTTACACTGTCATCATCAATCTCATAACTCTCAAAGTAATCCTACATTTTCTTTGTGTGTTGTAGGGTTGTGCAGGAATTTGTGCCATCAAAATAGGTAATTTTTGTCTGATAATCCTGAGGCATAGCCCCGGGATTAGCAGGCAGCTGTAAGGGAGCATATCTGTTAGCCATATTAACAGGGATAAGGGGAACAACAAGAGTGACTTGGATAATAGGAGTGGTAGTGGTAGTATTTGCAGTAGATAAAGGTGTGGAAACAGCGGTTGGGGAAGTAGATGATGAACAAGGGGAAGAAGGGTTTGAACGGAACAAAACTTTAACAAGGGTTACAAAGCTACTAGGTTGAACTGTTTCAGGACTAGAAGTAGTCAAACCTTCTTGTTGCTCTTGCTTTCGAAGGATCTTAGAGATTATGTTGGGATTTTCAAAAACAGCAGGGGGATTCGGATCTGGATTTAATCTTGTGTAACGCGAATGTTTCTTGGGAGCTAGCTTCTAACTTGTTTCTTTGGAAATTTTTCTAAGAACACAGGTCGACCAGACTTTTTAAAGGTCAGTTTCTTCCTCTGTGGAGCTTCGGACTAGTTTTGTGAGGTTATGTAAGAAAGTCCCCAGCGGAGTCGCCATTATGTTATCACTCAGGTTGTCCCTAAGCTCCTGAAGGGATACGGCCAAGGTAACCACAAACCAATCTTTGGATTGCAGGTTCTAGCCCACCTGCAATCAGAGAGGGCTCTCTCTTAATGATTTAGCTTCGTTAATGATGATTTTAGGCTAGCTATTGGGTTCAGGGGTTTTGATTTTTTGTTTGGATGGAGTTTGAATGGCAGGAAATTGGATTCAAGCAAAGAGGCAAGGGATAGTGTGATAAGTTCAAACCATTGGGCATGGAGTCATGGATTAAGGCCTGCTGTTGTGTTTTCTTGGTCACAAGAGGATTATGGAGCGGGATAGATACACATGAAACAATACCAATTTGCTGAAAAACATGGTATGAAGGTCAGAGATGAAAGGCAATTAAGAATCTTTCATCAACTAACAGGGCAGAGAGGTGAATGAATGGTTATCTAGGAGCAGTTAAGAATTCCTAAACTAACATTCATATGTGAAAGAAACAGCGTAAACATGATCATTTAAGTATGCATATTCATAACCATTCCTGATGAAAACATGAAGAAATTGCAGAAATTGAGCCTAGGGTGCAGCCAAGCAAATCCTAAACTATTCTTCTTTTCTGCAATTTAGATGGTGGATTGGTGATAAAACAAACATGAAAATTTTAAAGAGTTAAGGAACACTTATTGAACCATGTAGAAGCACAGGAATTCCATAGTCACTCTTCGACCAACTAGACACAGTAGACAGTTTCAGAATCCATGCATTTCAGCAGTCTTTGATTATAGAAACTATCACACTTACACTGCGAGTCTCTGCTTAAGCAAATATCGAAACTACAAAGATCAAACAACCAACCAACCCCTACTACATTTTTCAGGGTCGTATATATAAGCAAAAAATCTAAATTTATTTATTACAACCGACCTAAATAGGTCTGCAGGAAGAAAACTTTTCTAAACCTAACTTATGCTGGAAGTAAATGTAAGTAAATCTGCTATGGGATGCGCCAGTGGCAGCAGGATCAAAAATGAGTTAATGTGGTGTCCTTTGTGACTTGGTGCAGTGGTTCTGTAATAGCTGTGCATTGAGTTCTGGTCCACTGATCTCCTATGAGCTTTAATGTGCAGTCATTGGTGCTAGTGAGCTTTGAATGGTTCCTTAACTGCTTCTTGACTTTCAAGCCTTTCTTTTAATGCTTCATTTGCCTCGAGCCCTAGGAAAATCTCCTCTGATACACTTTGCCGCGACACCGATACTCTTTGACATGGTTTTAATCTTCACAACTGCTCTGATACTCTTTAACCTCTGAACCTGGTCTCTCTCTGTCTTCAGATACGTTTAAATTAGCAAAATCGGGCTTTTCTGCCTGTTTCAGTGCAAAATTGGCCGAGGAATCAAAAGATTCTCCAATATGGCCTATTTTCCGTAGCGATGCACGATTAGCGCATCGAAAACTGCCTTTGTTTTTCATTCCGGATCTCCGAAGTTTGATTTTTGCGCTTGCGCGTTTTTCTGTTTTTTTGGGTGCCGACGTCAGCGTGACATCAGTAGTACAGCAAATGACGTCAGCAGTGGGTTCCTCTGGTGCGGATGTGATGTCAACAAGGTGACGTGGCAGTACGGCAGGGTGATGACGTGGCGGGACACGGTGGCAGGGTGACGTCATCCAGGCGCAGGCATGAAGGGGTGAGGTGGAGGCCACGTGGCGGGGTGACGCGGCACTCCTGTCATGCGAGGGGAGGGCGGTTTTGGTGGTCATCGGATCACTTTTGATACGGAGGCGGTTTCTGTCAGGGGCAGCCCGATGCAATGGGATGCCGTCAGTTGTCCCGGTGTACGACGGTAAAACCGTCGGACATCGGGTGCTAACGTACCCATACAAGAGGGCGCCCGATATGCACAAGAGCCGTCGGATCTGGGAGGGCTGATCCGACGGTGATCAAGAGGAGAAGGTGCGCGAGGCTTAGTGAAAGAGAGTGCGTGTTAAAAGGTTAATTTTTCACGGCGCGGGTGGGTTTAGACTTTAGGTTAAGGGTTAATTGTTTTGGCGCTTGGTTATTCATTAATTAAACATTAATAAATTCCAAAGAAATGGGCGGGGGGGTTTGGTTAATGCATTTGGAGAGGGGTTCTATGTGTTTTGGAAGGATTCCAAACACCTTGGAAGGAAAATTATGCAGAGATGATGGCTCTTATTAAGATCCAGGTGACTTAGTAATTCCCAAGGAGATATTTATGATTATATTTCAACCAGAGGAAGGGGATATTTACATAGGGGAATTATTAACATAGTTTTAGTAGGGGGAAGGGGAAATATATAGGGAGTTACATAATAGTGTCAGTAGTTAATATGAAGATGGAAAGAAGAGCGTTAAGTTTCAGTGATCTTAGGCTTTTAAAGGGGGTGATAGAAATTTGTAGAGAAAATATGAAGCCTCCTTAAGTAAAGCAGATCTTTACCAAGGAAAATGACATGGAAAATGGTAAAACTAAGAGATATCAAGCAGATCTTGACCTCTTTAGGGGAAGTTAGTAAATGATTTAGGGAAGAGGAAGAAAAGGGAGTTAGTTATGCTTGATTTGAGCTCCTCCATATGAAACTACCTGAAGATTGTGACCTAGATAAATATGATACTTGAAAACATAAATTTGATCGCAAATCAACATTCTGCAACCTCAAAAATACCTACCCAACCTACCACCTAACATTTTTCTTCTTTTTGGTTTGGGTGCACTTAGACTTGCAGACCCATCTTTTCAACTTTTTCTTTTTATGTCTTCCTATCTACATCTACACTTATTTCTTCAAAGGGTCCAGATTAAGAAGTTGGGCTCCTTTGATTCTCTACCTATCTAAGAATCTGCCAAGATTAAGCTGTTTGGACAGATTATTCATTCTCTATATTCTAAAATAGGAAATTGAAACCTAGGGAGATCAAGATTAAGCTGTTTGGACCTCCCTTCAGCTGAAAATTTTACAAAAATGGAACAGTCTTCAAAATTGGAATGCAGCAGTTGAACCTAGACCAGCACATTTTCATGGCCTCTTTCTTTGGTGACTGTTAGCAAATATGGAACATTGCAGTATGCAAAGTATGACATATTTGGCCTGTAAAAATGTCAATCATGAAATATGAGTAACCTGCTGCAGCAGGAGGCTAACATGTTCCAAAGGTTTTCATCCTGAATAAAATTGCATGAGGAAAACAATCGATGAGATGGCTAAGCAATTGCAGTAGCACAATCTCATCGTGCCCGAGAATGCAAAGAAGAAGGATGATAACAGAACAGGAGATGGGAGATGGAGAGCATGAGATGGTCATGCTTTAATGGTTGTCACATCCACTCCATCATCTTGGATCCTTGATTCAAGTGCATTAAACATATGGTTGCATCAAAAGATGAATTTTCCTCCATCGAAGAAAGCACCAGATCCCCAATTTACTTGGGAGATGCCACACCCGCAAAGGTGTGCGGAGAAGGAATTTTAGACCTTGAAGGGGGCTCCTTCACAAATGTGCTTCATGTTCCCTCACTGTCTGCAAATCTTCTCTTGATATATTAAACCACTCATTCCAGCTCTGGAATGAAGGTGGAGTTCACTCCGGACTCTACAGTGATTACCAACATTTCCACGGGCTCACATCTTGCACATGGAATTGCAGATCACGGTTCTCGTTTGTATTTCTTCTCCCACTTTGTTCCTAAATCTATTAGAAATGTATTTCTATTACAATATAATGATATTAGAAGGTTATGGCATGATATATTTGACCATCTAAACTATAAGCAATTGCATCAACTCAGCAAGGAAAACATGGTAGAAGGATTTCCTGCTATTAAATTCACAATCGGTGGATGTCAAGGATACATTCGTGGCTAGCATCTGAAGAAAACAATTGACAAAGGGAAGGCACAGAGAGCTTCTTCACCTGTTGGGCTGATTCATAGTGACATCACGGGCCCATTCCTGCAGCCTTCAATCAGTAAGGCTCGATATGTACTCACCTTCATAGATGATTTCTCTCGCTTTACTTGGGTATTTTTTCTGAAATTAAAATCGGAAGTATTGGAACGCCTTATAGAATTTAAAGCACTTGCTGAGAATGAGTCTGGGTGTAAGATTAAAATACTCCGTACTGATAATGGGGGGGGTTATGTCAACAAATATGTGAAGCAACTTTTTATTGATGCAGGTATACAGCTACAACACACAGTGCCATATACACCACAGCAGAATGGTGTTGCGGAGAGGAAAACCGGTCATTAAAAGAGATGGCCAATTGTATGCTACTGTCCAAATCATTAGCTCCTAAGCTATGGGATGAAGCTGTTAATTTTGTGGCATACATTCAAAACTGCATTCCTCACAAAGCACTCAAAGGCACCACTCCATTTGAATTTTGGACCGGTAGGAAACCGAAAGTGTCGCACTTTCGCATTTTTGGTTCACAAGCATGGGCTCACATTCCGACAGATAAGAGGAAGGCTTTGGAGCCTCAAAGTTTTGAATGTATATTTGTTGGCTATCCTAACAGTGTCAAAGAATATAGATTTCTAGACTCTCATACTGAAAATTTCCTTGTAGCTTGAAGTGTGAAGTTTGAAGAAGAATTATTGCATGATTTTTTAGCAGACCCTGCCGAGGAACCGCTTGTTGCCACTAATGAGGAGTATGAAAATTATTCGAGCACTTTAGAATAGACATTAGAGAAGCCTCTTGGTTCTGATTTATAGTATGAGGAGTAGGTCATGGTTGCTCCAACTCAGCTGCCAACTTGGGTAGAGAAAACCCTGCAAGATGAGGGTGAACTAATCGGTGATCCTGCAAATGCGAGAAGGACTAGATCACAGTTTTTTAGGGTTCCTCAAGCCCTGACTGCCACCAAAACATTGCTCCCCATAAATTTCTATATGACACTTGGTTTATATCCATAGTCACACTCTGAGGCTACTAGAAACCCGCTTTGGGAGGCTGCCATGGATGAAGAGTACTATGCTCTCATGGAAAACAACACATGGGACTTGGTTCCACTTCCGAAAGGAAGAAAGCTTGTTCTATGCCAATGGATCTATTGAACAAAGATTGCTGTAGATGATGAGATCAAAAAGTACAAAGCTTGACTTGTCGCAAAAGGATACTCATAGGTACAAGGCATAGACTACACAAAGACATTTGCACCTGTTGCAAAAATGGACTCCATTCGAATAGTTTTAGCCATTGTTGCTTCTCGCAGATGGGAAGTTCATCACATGGATATGAAGAGTGCATTTCTTCATGGAGATATCAAGGAGGAGAAATATATGGAGCAACCACAGGGATCCGTTCATAACTCTTCCCTCATTTGCAGATTAAAGAAATCTTTGTATGGCCTAAAAGAAGCTCCGAAAGCCTAGTATGCAAAGATGGATTCTTTCCTGCTTTCCATTGGATTCATTCAATGCAAATCTGATCCAAATGTTTATTACTGCAACATGATGATTCCCTTTTTTTGATAGTACTTTATGTAGATGATTTACTAATGACAGGGAACCTTACCTTATCTATTGATTCGGAAAAATCAGCATTGCACAATCGATTTTCCATGACAGATTTGGGACTGTTGCACTACTTTCTTGGTCTTGAAGTTTCTCAGCCTACTTCAAGGATCAATATGGCATAGTCTAAGTATGCATCAAATCTACTTGTCTACTTTCTAATGACAAAATGCAAGCCAACAACATCTCCCTTTCTTTCGGGGATCAGATTTGAGGATGTGGGTACTACACCTTTGGTGGACAGTTCACTGTATTGACAGTTGGTTGGTAGTTTGTTGTATCTTACTCACATCTGACTTGATATATCTTTTGTAGTAGGAGTTTGTTCCAAATATATGTAGGAGCCCCATGAGCTTCACTAGAAATTTTCAAAGAGAATCCTTAGATATGTGAAAGGTACTTCCAGTTTTGGTATCTTTTATGTTGCAAATTGCCCACTTTCACTAATTAGGTACATAGATTCTGATTGGGTTGGCGATGGTATAGATAGCAAGTCCACCTATGGTTATATTTTCAGCTTTGGTTCAAGGCCTTTTTTTTGGTCTAGTAAGAAGCAATCCATGATTTCTTTATCTACATCCGAGGGAAAGTATAGAGGTGCAGTGAATGCAGCTACACAGGTTGTTTGGTTGCATGGGCTTCTCTCTGAGTTTGGTATTCAGTATCCACTTCCGAATGTCATATTTTGTGACAATCAGGGATCCATTCAGATATCAATTAATCCAGTTCAAAGGCAGAGGACCAAGAACATCGAGATTCACATGCATTACATCTGTGAGCTGATCCATGACTGAGTCATATCACTGCAGTACTGCCCCACTGAGCAGTAGGTTGCAGACATCTTCACCAAGTCTTTCACTGAATAGAAATTTTCAGAACTGAGAGTTATGCTTGGAGTGGTGGAGATAGTTGAGTAGGCCCTTCTAGCCACTTAGTCCCTTTTTCCTCTCTTTTTTTGTTGGGGGGGGGGGGGGGGGGGGTGGTGGTGTTCCCACGAGGTTTTCCCTCTTTCTTCATTTTATGAGGATCTTTTATTTATTGTACCTGAGTACCTAACATGGCATCTTGACCGGGACTCAGTTTAGATAAGTGAGTTAGGATGAAGGGGCGGTGTTGGAATATAATCCTAACATATACATTTATCTTTTGGCCTAAGTATCCATGACTTAGCCACATGCACTAAAAATCATGTTCACACATGGTTTTTGGTAAACTAGCTCAGTGGACCAACTTTCCCTTGTTTTTTGCCTTTAAAGGCTTAATATTATGGAAATATTGGTCCAACCACTTTCTTAAACCATTTATACATCTAAGTGCATGTTCACATGTAACCACACCTCATCCACTTGAGTTATTTGAGGATTGGCGCCCCACATGAAGATACCCCCTTAAATCAAGGGATTTGGTCCCCCATACCATTTTAGCATGTTTTAAAGTTGCCTTCCTTGGGAAATGCACCCCTCCTCATGGTTTCCTCATGGCTGATAGTTGGCATAGGTTGTCTTGAGTCATTGTTGCTATTTTAGGCCTCCCTTTAGCTTTTCTTAGTCTTTTCTAGTTTTTTACTACTTTTTTCCTAGTTTTCTAGATTCGGCAATTTCTATATAACCACCCCTCTTTTGGATTAGAGGTTTAGTTGGTCATGTAACACTATTGTTCATTAATTTAATACATTTATTTTATGGAGAAAATTCTTTATCTCCTCTCTTGAATATTAGAAAATTATTTGTGTTTAATTTAGCTAGAATTCTAGATCTATTGGAGTTTCTACAGGAATTCTACAGGCCTTACCAACATGAGAGGATATCCATTAAATTTGGTTTTGGATACTCCCAATATTTAATGGATACCATAACATCTTCAATAACTCCCTCAATAACTATTGTGGATCTATCTACAAGCAACAACATTTTGGTGGTCTTTCTCAAAGCCCCTTGGATATTTAACTCTAGCATGGTTTCCTTAGTCATCACATTGATTGTAGCCCCAAGATCAATTAGGGTGTTAGGAACTGATAGGTCATAAATTTTCACATCTACTATAGGGCTTACAGAGTCTAGATATTTCAGGAAGACCACCCTCCCAAGCATCAAATAGGATAATTCCCCAACAACATTTATGGTGGTGGTGTCTATTTTTATTCTCCCGGGATTTTTGAAATGTTTCTCCTCAATGAGATTATTATAGATGGGAAAGCATTTAATAGCCTGGAGAAGGGGTATTTTAACACACAAATTCTTCAATTCTTCCTCAAGTTCAACCTCTTCTCGGGTGTGTTGGCTAGGGTGGATCAAGCTCTCAGGAAAATGAGGTAGACTGACTTGAGGAACACTCTCTTCCTTCTCTTCTTCAAGCTCTTCAACTAGAGAAGGTGGATGGTTATCTAGAAGAATTTTCCTAGACTTAAGGTTGATCTCCTGTGTTTCCACAACATAAGCAAGATAATATGTCTCTCCACTATAGACCTGTTGTGCTTACTTGTTGTTCGGGTGCGTATTTGGTTGAGCAAGAATTTGAGGTTTCTTCGGTGGAGTAAGATGAGTGAGTTATGGTTGACGTTGGGATGGAGGTATTTAAGCAGGAGGTTGGTTAACTTGAGGCCTCTGCCCTTGTGATGGGTTTCCCCATTGAGAATATTGGGATGGATATGGCTGAAAAGGATGGTTGACAAGTTGAGGAGGATATGGAGGAGCATAAGGCCAAGAAGGAGGTGTGGACTAGAATGGATAAGTGGAAGAGTACCAAGGTTGAAATGGTGCATTCTGGTTTGGATTATAATAAGAGTAGTGTGCACTTTGCATGCCTTGTTGATATGGCCGAGATCCTTGATGTCTTCTTTGATTGATGAAACAAAGTTGCTCTGACCACGCCCCTGCTCCTTGATATACAACTTTTAGTCCTAGCAAAGAAGAAATCTTTTTTGTTGCATGATTTTCTTCACATACTAGGCAGAACTCTATGAAATTCAATAGGTCACTCATTCCTAGGATGTCTTTTGGTACATCTAGGGTAGAAAATAGCTAGTTCCCTTTCTACTTCCTCGTGCTTTATTTTGATTTGCATTGGTATCCATTTGCGGTGCAAAGGTATGCATCATTTCATTCTTGAAATCCTCCAACATGTTACCTAACTCATTCTTAATGGATGTTGTAAAGGGAGAGGAATTGACCAAGCCTTGACTAGCCCTACCCTTCTACCTGGAAGCCCTAGAGTGATTATTTAACATAGCTTTCATGTCATCATAGGATAATTGATAGATATCTCATCCAGACAACATGTTGATGGTTTCCAACATATCTTCCCCGATCCCTCGAAGAAGGAGTAGTTTGAGAAATCAGGATCAAGGGTACAATTGGCCCTCCTATAACTGAGTTGAAATCTCTCCTCATATTCTTCTAGGGATTCATGTTGGGATGGGGTCCCCTGGGTTAATTCTAGGGTTAAAATAGCCCAAGTTTGGATGTGAATTTTGTAAGTAATGTAAATTTCTACGATTTGTGGATGCGGAGCGCGTAGACCATTAGGAGTCAAAGGGGTTTTATCCCCTTGCTTATGTAAATTTTGAGTCGGTTTTGAGATCCACCCATGGTCCGTGGACCATGGGATTGTACGAGAAAATGCTATAAATAGGTGTGTCTTAGATATTCCAAGGCATGTCTATGTGGATAAAAAATGGAGTCTTAGAAGTGATAGCGCAAAGAAGTGGGTCATATACGAGAGAAAGGCTCTGTAGGTGAGTGCACAAAAGCCTAGGTAGAGTCCGCAGCTGAGTGCACGAACCCCTGCAGCTGAAATTGCAAGGTAGTTTTGAGTCTGTAAAGCTGAATTGAAGACAAATAAAGAAAGTTACTGAAGAAATCTGGTGTATATCTATTTATCTTAGTTTACTTTTGTTTACGATATATGTTATGAATGAATTATGTGTTTATGAAATGTTGACCTAATGATGCGCAATTCTCTTGAATACGTCTTAATAAATGTATGCAATGCATGTTAAGTACTTTTGCGAAGAATGTGATGAATTTTGTTATGTTTACTAAGTGACTTAAGTAGATCTGCATGAACACTAAATTAGAGTTATTATCTGATGTGCGTAAGAGGATAAATCAATTGTTAAGGGTCCGTAAAGGCTGATCATAGATCTTTGTGAAGGTCTTAAGACTATTTTAATAGAATTGCAGTACCAAGCCCTAAGGGCTTACCGATATGCGTGAAGGAATGTTTGAGGTGCTAAAAGGCATCACACTCGTCTCTGGATGCAGAAACTTGGTTCTTGCATCCCCCCATACTACTTCGGGTGAGACTGCATTCTGCGCTGCGTGGGTTGTTACCGAAAGGGCCAGTAGTGTAGGGATTTGTTAGTTAGCGCAACTAACTTTGAACCTGGGTCAGGACCCCCTAATCCAACAAATGGTTCCATTTTCGGGACCAGGATCTACTTGAAAGTGATGTGTGATGTCGCATGACTGGAACCTAATGAAGAAAGAAATTGAAAAGTGAATGGATAGAAAAACTCACAAATTCATGGTGCAGGAAAACAGGAATTCACGCATGTCAAAGGAGCAGTGGTTGAATAGGTATTTGTATACGGAGATACACGAAATTTTCTTTTGCAACTTCCCGATCGAATTATACGAGTGGCTAGCTAAGTCAGTGAATGGTTAAGGGAGGTGGAAGTTGGACAATCCAGTAGTGTGGACTCCAGAGATAGTACGAAGATTAGAAGCCTCTAAAGACAAAATTGTGCGGGTTGTCGATCACTGGCTCGATCAAATTATAGGAGGATTTGTTACAGAATTCACAGTTGATAACTCTATCAGCTACTACAAAGTGGAACAATGATTTTTCAAGGGACTACGAGGTAAGTATTTAAGATCTTTGAATACCCAGATTAAAATGTTGTTATGTGAAGAATGGTTTATGCCATTGCCTTGATGTTCGGAGCTACGCGGAGTGGAAAATTCTTTAGAAATCAAGAAGGATTGGGGCCGGAGTATAGTCCCTTGATTGGAACTCCTGTAAGTGACGATGAAGGGGTGGAAAGGACTCTGCTACAAAGCATTGTTCAGCTAATAACACATGGTTTTCCACAAACACATCATCCATCCACTCCACCTCCACCTCCACCACATACAACTTCACCCCCACCACCACCATTCAACATGTTGAACACAATGAAACTGTCGATTTTCAAGGGCATAGGGAGTGAAGATATTGAGCAATTCTGGTTTGTTGCGAATGTTGTGTGGACAACGTAGCAGATTACTGATGACAATATAAAGAAGGCACAATTGGTTACCGCTCTGTAGGATCGTCTGTTGACTTGGTATATTAAGTATTGTTCTGATAATCCCCTGGCATTGCTAGCAAATACTAAGGCAGCTTTAAATAAGGAGTTTAGTAAGCCTAAGTTTGACTCACAGTTAGTAGTCGGATTTAAGGAAATCACAATGAGGGTTGATGAGATGCCTTGGGAATCAGATCAAAGGTTGAAATGTGTGATTAGAGAAGCTAACATGCATCTCACAGATGGTCAGCATCGTGAATGGTTTATATCTTCACTTCTACCTCACCTGAGGATTTCTCTATAGCGACAGAAGATAGGAACTCGGGAAAAAATCCCTGTAAATCACGATGAGGTTGCATGCAAACCCTATTCAGGATGCGACCTTGGGGGTACAGCAGATTCACTCCAAGTTATAGAGCCTCTTCTTAGAATTACAAGAGCTTGAAGAAAGACAAGGAGACTAAACCAGAGGTGCACGCAGAAGTCTGGTGTTTGAAGTGTAAGAGCAACATGCACAATAAGGACCACTATCCCATATTCACAAATTATATTACAGGAGGGGGACCAATTCCCCTGAGACCAAAATATCCAATAGGGCCGAGCATGGGGGTTGGGCTATGGTGCACTATTTGTTATGTTGTTGGACAGCATGCAATGGATCATTGCCATTTGCTTCAAAAGTTCGTCCAGACACCGCAGTTGTTGTTCTATAACTTCTGCAAATCAGTGGGCCATGATGAGAGCCACTATTGCAGATATGAGTCGATGATGGAAAGAACACCTACATACCAAATGCAAGTAGAAAATCAGCCTCCAAAGTAAGGTGTCGAAGGAGCATGCAAAGGATATCAGGAATGAGGGAGAGGCCGAGGAGGAGGAGGACCTGCTAGAGGCCGGGGATAGGTTATCTGTTACAACTATGAGACACCAAGGCACTACACGCGTGAGTGTCAGAATCAGACATGCCCGTCATGTCAATACTGTAGCTAGATAGACCACACTATATAAGAATGCATGGTGCTGATAGCTAAGATGCAGGAGAAAAGGGCACAGCCTCATCAACCTATGGAGAACTTATAGATGATGAGATCTGAGCCCCCCGAATAGGATCAAAGCATGAATATAGTGCTGAGGGGTGGAATAACAAATGGAGATGATAAAGGAAAATAGCATGAAGAGGACGTACGGGTCCGCAAGGCCCCAAAAAAGGAAGTTGGTTTTGATCTACAACATGCTAATGAAGCTTTTATGGAAGCCAAGAAAAGCTTCACTGAGGCCTCCACCTCAGGAAGCCAGAACAAAGTGCAAGAAACCAGCGCGCCTACAGAGGTTGATCCCTCTATCCTTACAATGTTCTTAGAGACTCGGATGAAACTATTGCATGATAGAAAAGTTGTGAAAGGTCTGCAGGAGTTAATAAACAAATGTGCCAGAAAAGAGAACGTCCTTGATGGGCACCGCGTAGTTAGAAAAATTGGAAAACATAAGGCAAGAACAAGGCATGATGTGAGGCTCACCACACAAATAGGAGATTATGAGATGGACTAGGTCAATTGGAAAGAATGGGGAGACCTACACTGTAGTGGTTTCCGATTCAACTTAGAATAGTGAACCAACAGAAGATCATCCCTATGGAACGATTATATGGAGTAACTGTCAATATCGAAGGTGTGAGCATGATGGCTAACTTTGAAGTGATAGAGATCGTTGACAACAGTAATCCATACCCCCATGCTCCTACGAATTGACTAGGCCATTGACATGAATGGATTCATCAACTTGAAGAAGAGGACAATGTCATTTGAAAGGGAATTGCTTCGGGTTGTAGTGTCGATGGACCCTGCAGAAGGGGCACACTACACTAAACTAGTCCGCGATTATGGAGAAAGTGAGGATGAACTAGATCAGATCTAAAAAATAACAGCATGACACCAGGACTAGATCAATCTGATGAAAGATGGACAGATTGCATGGGACCGAGAGAGTTCCTGCACCTCCCATTCAGATGAAGAGTTGGAACATTGGCAGAATCGGTTGCATGAAGTATCCACACTATGGTGCAATATGATGATGAATTCCCTGCGCTGTGTCTCATCAGAGGTAAAGAAATCACCCTATTATGATGGTTTGACAGATGTGGATAAGTTTTTGGTTTCATTTGAATGTGAATTCCATGAAGATCACCGCTTCCAAGCACTAGATTTGGCACTTCGTGCTACACCTACATGATGGTGGGGTACGCACAAGGATAGCTTTGATGGATGGCGGGATTATAGAAGAATGATGAGGTTACAATTTGGGCGTCCTAACACTAGATTGACAGAGAAATATAATGCAAAGGATGATCCTCGTGACCACCTAGCGAAATGGACAAAAGCATGGTAGACAGAACCACAACCGTAGTAGGTACACTTATTTTTCCATAGTTTGGATACAATTCCCATGAACTTGTATCTAGAAACGGAGCTCCTCCATGGCACCGTGGAGTGGGATATATTGAGGGATCGATTATTATTGACCTTCAGTTTTGAATATGGCTTCGCAAGCATCAGTGAAGCTCTATAGGAGATTAAGGCAGTTATCTTCAGAACAGCGCAAGAACCTATGGAGTGAGTCAAACTAGATTGGAGCACCTAGTTGTGCCATGCACTGGAATGCTATAATATGACCGCTGAAGAGGAGGATGATGATCCAAGAAATATTAATATTCCAGTGGTGAAAGGGCATCACAAAGTTGAGGGCCCACAAATTGATAACCTGGACATCACCACGTCATTGAAGACAAAGCAAGTAAACATTAGGATTGAAGCAGAACCAAAGTTTGCAAATATTGGAGATTATTGGGACGATGCTACTGTAGATAAAGTTGTTGAGTTACTCTGTGAATATCAGGATCTATTCCCTACCACGTTTTCGGATTTGAAGGGCATAGTAGGAGACTTAGGCATTATGAAAATCATGCTAAAGCCAGATGTGAACCCTGTTAAGCAGAGGTCATATCGCCTTAATCCTAAATACAAGGAAAAGGTTCACCTATAGCTGGACAAGATGCTGGAAGCAGGCATTATAGAACCGGTTGAAGAATCTAATTGGGTAAGCCCGATGGTTCTTTAGAAAAAGAAACAAAAGGGAGAAATAAGGATTTTCATAGATCTGTAGAAACTTAACGATGTGTGTGTTGATGATCTGTTCCCGATGTCATTTACCGATGAAGTATTAGACAATGTTAGAGGGCATGAGGCCTACTCATTCACTAACAAGTTCTTTAGATATCATCATGTTAAGATCATGCCTAAAGATAGGAGAAAAACGACCTTTGCGACGGAATGGGGATGTTTTCAATACACTATGATTTTCTTCGGACTCAAGAATGCGCCTGCGATATTTTCTTGCGTAGTCATCGCAGCATTTAAGGAGTTCATTCATAAGTTCCTAGAAGTGTACTTTGATGATTTAACAGTGTTTGAACTAGTAAAGTTCCATGTAGCCAGTCTACTCTTGATGTTGGATACATGTCACAGATACCAAATCACGTTGAACTTGAAAAAATGCATCTTCTGTGTTCCCTTTGGAATCTTGTTGGATCACGTGGTGTGAAAGCAAGGGTTGATGGTGAACCCTACAAAGATTGTAGTAATTGTGAATATGGAGGCCCCGAGAAATGTTAAGCAGTTGCACGCGATGCTAGGAAATACAGGATATTACAGAAAATTTATCAAAGCATATGTTTAGATTACCGTGGATATTGAGAAACTGCTGAAGAAGGACGCAACATTATGCTACGATGAAGAATGTCAATGCAGCTTAGATGTTTTGAAAGAAAATATGGTCACCACGTCGATCTTGGTATTCCCGGATTGGAAGAAGGAATTTCACGTACACGTTGATGCCTCTTGCATTGTGTTGGGTGGAGTGTTAATGCAAGCTGGTGAAGGAGAAATGGACCATCCTATAGCCTTCGCGAGTAGGAAATTATCGAAGGCTGAGAAGAATTACTCAACGATGGAGCGCGAAGGGTTGGCGATGTTGTACGCGTTGTAGAAATTCAGGCACTATCTGTTATGAGGGAATTTCAAGATGTACACGGATCATTCTACTTTAAAATACTTGGTCAATAAGCCTGTGTTGGGGGGGAAGATCTGCAGATGATTGCTATTATTCCAAGAGTATGACTTTGAGGTAATTATGAAGCCAGGGAGGTTGAATATAGGTCCTGACCATCTGTCATGGATCAAAACAAGAGAGGAGCCTAATAATTTGGAGGAAGGGTTGCCAGATGTGCAGCTCTTCGTGGTGCACATAGCGGATAATCACTTTGCGGATATTATTCACCTTTTGACTACGAGGATGGCACCAAAAGGGTATACAAGTCAGCAAAAGAAGGAACTAGTAGTGCGCACCACAGATTTCTCAATCATTGCAGGACATCTGTATAAGATGGGTGATGTTGAAATATTGTGAAGATATGTGCCAAATTTTGAGAGAGATAGCATTCTTGTTGAAGCTCATGGAAGGGTTGAGGGAGAACATTATGCCAGAAAGGCGACTGCGTAGGGCTATGGTGGCCAATGTTACATAGGGATTCCAAGGCATATTGTAAGGCATACGATGTGTCTCAAAGAATGGGCAGACCATTGTGAAGGAATGAATTGCCACTACAACCTCAAGTATCTTTGAAGCCATTTTAAAAATGGTCGATTGCTTTTGTTGGGCCAATTTAGCCCCAAGGAAAGAAAACTGGTGTGCACTATATCATCACCGTGATGGAATATCTAACCAGATGAACAAAGCCACAGCCAACTAAGGATTGTACAAGGGCTACAGCAACAACGTTTTTGTTTGAGTATGTCTTAACTAGATTTGGTTGCCCGAAAGTGTTGATGAGCAACAGAGGTACGTACTTTCTAAACGAAACGATCAGCACGTTGACTGAAGAATTTCAGGTCTACCACCAAAAGAGTACATCGTATCACCCACAGGCCATTGGAACTATTGAAGCCTTCAATAAGATTTTGAAGAATGTGCTAGAGAATATCTGCAACACACAACAAAATGATTGGGATGTGTGCATACCTGCAGTTCTATGGGCTTATAGGAATACTTGCAAGAAGCTGATAGGACAAACGTCGTTCAGGTTGGTCTATGGGGTAGAAGTTGTAATCCCAATGGAGTATATTGTGCCTAGTTTGCGCATAGCATCTCTCATAGGTGTGGTAGATCGTGAAGCCTTGGAGGAATGAATCACACAACTGATGGAGCTTGAAGAGGATGGATTCTTAGCAGGATTGCATCAGCAAGTACAGAAGGAACGTCAAAAAGCATGGCATGATCACCACATCAAGATTCGCACGTTCAAGGCAAATGATCGTGTCTTGTTATATGATATTAAGTTCACTAAGTTTCCAGGGAAATTTCATATGCATTGGCTAGGGCCATATATTATCAATGAAATTACAGATGGAGGTGAAGTTTATCTTGAGAAGCTGAATGGAGAACCTTTTCTGGGAAGAGTGAATGGGAGTCGATTGAAGTTGTATACAGGGGATGTTATGCAATGACTATATGGCAGTAAGACAATCTTAGTGCGCTAGGCAGTTGCAAGGGAGCGTGAGACTATAAAGTACACTGCCAGGTTTGGAGGACTACGTAGTAGGCGAGCTGCGCGGAAAATATTGGAGATGCAACCTAGGTGTTAGCGCGTAGGAAGCTACACCATATAGGGAGGTGTTGCATAGCACAGTAGAAAAGTGACCATTGGAATCATTGTTCATGACTTGACATCTAGAAGATGATTAAGAGGAGCAGACTGGCGACATTTAAGGCACAAATCTTTGAAGATCTTCTACCAAAATAGCACTAATTGTCAAAATTTGGGGGGAATGGATGGATTTGAATTCAAAACCCCCCATAAATTCTACATGTCGGCCAAACAGAGAACACTTTGTGCCCTTATAGTTGTTGTTGAGATTTGATGTATGTCACCTATGAACCGATCATATTGGGAGGATTTAGTCACGAGCCATACATTTGCTAAGTTGTCTGAGTTGAATCAAAATTTCATTCTTGAAAAAATGCTTGGACCAAGCCCTACAGAGACCGTGAGTACTGGTGGTGATGTTTCCTCTGAGGGAGCTACCCCGTAAGTGGTGAGTATGGAAGCTCCAACTCCTATGCCTATGGCGCTGAGGTCACCTAGGCTGAAGCTTACCCCTACTATAGAAACCCACACAGTCAAACCGAAGAAGGATAAGAAGAAAAATCTACTACTGGTACATAAATCACCAAGAAAGCATTCCGCAGGACAGGCCAAATAGAAGAAAGATAAGCATCCCGAGAAGGTAGTTGACCTAGAGATGAAAGAAGGCTAGGGTAAAGAGCACATAGATGCTGAGGGAGTGGATCCCATCATGTAGCCACCCGACTGTATCCCTCTGCGGAAGGGAAAGGCGAAGGTCACAAAGGATGTAGACTCGTAGAAATTTTCCATTTCTACGCCCCTGCTTCCTGAGTAGGTCCCCTTCGCGGTTTGCGTGGATACCACTACTAAAGATGGTGGATTGGGACCTCATCGATCATGCTAGGTTTCCACACTTAGCAACAAATAAATATATGAAGCGCATCTACTACATGAAATGAGGTGTTACCGCACTTGAGACGGTGGAATGGATCCGCGATGTGGAGAACTCAGGGTTACTTAATCTGTTGTGGTTGCCCCATTATCATCGCACCCCTATCAACACAATTTGTGTGCACCAGCTGCTCACTTTTGTGCATGACGAGTGTTTATGGCTAGGAGCGCCTATCCCCATCACCGATATCTTAATCCATAGAATCATGTAGCTACCATACGAAGGATTGAAACCGACCATGGAGTTTAGCAGAAAGACAAGGGAAAAGGACTTGACAAAAAGAATGAAGAAAGAATTTGACCTTGGGAAGAAACCATGAGGATATTCCATCCTCTCAATAACAGACCCAGTAGTACAAGTTTCCACCCAAATTTTAGCAGAGAAAGTGATGAGAATGTGTTGTTCGGATGAAGTTTTGGTGCTCGTAGTATCCCTGGCTACTCAGTGTGCGAAAGGCATACAGTTCAACTGGTCCAGATACCTATGCTAGGAATTCCCTGCAAATTGTTGTGAGGCCTAGGATGAAACCAAGTTGTTTCAATACACTTGGTTACTACTGTCTATTGTTTTGGTTGTGTGGGAACTTCTAGAGGATAGCCATTTTTCCTCCACTTGAAGAAGGATTACCAGAAACAGCATAGTTTGCTTCTTTGTGGGCTACAAAGGACCCCGTGCAGATCACAGAGACGATGATCTTTTGGGTCCTAATGGAATCAAGTCTACACATGGCCATTAACTAGTTCCAAGGTTGTCCTCAGCCTTATACACACAGTTGTCAGAATATGCCGCATTCAAAACTGACTTCCACAGAGTATACATTCAAGCGTGGAAGGATCCATAATAGAAATGGCATGATTTGCCATATTTGGTGACAGAGACAAATGTGTAGGAGGTGATCGAGCGATGGCCAGTAGAGTGGCGCGCCCCCTCACATTTAGATGTTGTTACAAGTAAGGGCACGGGAATTTTAACAATGCAAAAGAGGAAGGAGGTAGCTAATCAAGCTACATGCACACTCGTAGAGCAGAAGAAGAAGGAAGCCGTGGAGAAGGCTCGAGTGGATCAAGAGCGCGATGCCAAAGAGCAGGTAGAACAAGAGTAGCGCAAGTGAGAAAGAAGTGTAAAATCACCTTTGCAAGAGACCGAGGAGGAAGAATTGTTAGAACAACGTAGCGGAGGAGATGAGGGGTAGAGCACCCTATTTATTCTAAAGTGACATGGCAAGGGACAGTAGAAAAGTCCAAGGAAGAAGAAGAAATCGGACAAGTCACAGGGTGATCCCATGGTCTTGAAAAAGGGAAATCTTGATGAGATCGGGGATAAAATAAGGGACACTACCACTGAAGTGTTGCAGCAGTTCGAGCAGAAATATATGATGACATTGGGGAGCATCCAAAAGGATTTGCGTGAGTTTCAGATCAAAGCAAACAGAATACATGTGGGTGTTGGTCAAGCGAATGTAGAACAAGTGAGCCTGGTGCCCGGGATGAGTCAAGGAGCTAAGCTTGTAAGAACCCTAGATCTTAGGACTGTTGCATTGCTGGATGGTTCCCTTCACACGGAGTCATCCAATGATCACATCATCTTAAGCACACTCAAGAACATTAGGCTGAACATAGCAGTGCTCCCCAATGAGATCCTCCACGCTCTGCATGTAGGAGTGACAGAGGAATTGAGAGCTCAGGAGCAGTGCGCTCTCAACCTCATTAGCGAATACAGAGTGAAAAATGAGTAGATGTTCACTGAGAAGACACGGGCCTTAAAATAAAAGGAGACGTTGCAGGCACATAGTTCCCAACTGGAGTCCACAATCGCAGAGGCATGCAGAACAATGCCTAAGCTTCACATCCCTAAAGATCCACAACCAAAAGCGAAGATCAAAAAATTAGCCGTTGGTGTGAGAAAATCCAAGACAAAGGTCGGTTGAGTTCAATTTGAACTCAATATGAAAATTACCGAGCTGCAGTTAAATTTGCAGCCCATGACTCCACTTGAGGTATGGGACCAATGCGGAGCTGCCATAAAAGAAGGAATGGCCACCTTGGATGCCACAGTCGTTGACTGTTCGGCATTATTTGAGCAAGCCATGGAGTTGGTAACAAATCTGTAGGAAGATCTGAACCTGCATACATTGAATACATATATCAAGGAGTTACAGCAGCAGTATGATGAAATTAGGGCAACGATGCACTCCATTGCACTAGCGTAGCGCCTAGCCAAATTGCAAGAGGGGAAGCAGGTCCTCGTGCAAGTAGAGGCAGCACAGAAAAAAGAGGCCTTACTTAAGGCCAGAATGCAACCTTGTCTAGAGGAGGCTTATCTGGTCACAACCACTATTCAGGATAAGCTAAAGGGCTTGCAGTGGATGCAGCAGACAATAAGGTTGGTCGCAGAAGGACCAGCTACAGAAAAGTTAGTTGAGGAGGTCAAGCAGGCGTCCACTCAGAGCGTTGTTGAAGTTTTCATGATCCAGGAAGAGCTAGGGGATCTTCGCAACAAGATCGCAGCACCAGCCAAGTGACTCAAGGGTGAGTCATGATCTTTGTGTTGGGGGCCTGTTGGGATGGGGTCCCCTAGGTTAGTTCTGGGGTTAAAATAACCCAAGTTTGGATGTATTTTTTGTAAGTAATGTAAATTCTCTGTGATTTGTGGATGCGGAGTATGTAGATCATTAGGAGTTAAAGAGGTTTTAGCCCCTTGTTTATGTAAAGTTTGAGTCGGTTTTGAGATCCACACATGGTCTGCGGACCGTGGAATTGTATAATAAAAGGCTATAAATAGGTGTGTCTTAGAGAGTCTAAGGCATGCCCATGTGGATAACGAATGGAGTCTTAGAATTGATAGCACAGAGAAGTGGGTCAGATAGGAGAGAAAAGCTCTACAACTGAGTGCGTAGAGGCCTAGGTAGAGTCCGCAGCTGAGTGCGCGGACCCCTGCAGCTAAGTGCGCAGGGTAGTTTTGAGTTTGTAAAGCTGAATTGAAGACAAATAAAGAAATTTACTGAATAAATTCTGTGTATATCTGTTCCCAATACACAAATATTAGGTATGTATAGGTCTAGTGGATCTTGTGGCATTACTTAGGTAGAGGCAGGGGTAGAGTGTACAAGACTACACCACATAATTCAAGAAGATGGCAATCATGTTGGGTATCTCTCATAAGAACCCATGCATACAGCTTAAGTATCTATAGGTTTACACAACCATATGTGAAATCAAGTGATGTTTTTCAAACCTAGAACACCATATGATGCTTGTGTACATGCATGGTACCTGGAAAGTGTAGGCCAAAAGAAAAGGTAATCAAGTGGTTCAAATTAAAATAAATGCCAAGAAGTTTCCAAATAACAGAAGAAGAAATGGAATGGGGGGGAAGACAAAAAGGAAGTAGCCAAAACAAAATAGTGAAAATATCCTTGCAACCACTATAACATCGAAGTTCATACGAAGGAGAAATATTGGAAATTTCATCTAAAACTCAACTAGACGAAATTGAAGCAAGATTTGAAGAAGCAAAATATTATAGTCATTAATTCGATAAATCAGGTGGAAAGTAGCTCAAACATGGATGAGAATTTCATTTACACATTAGTGTATAAGGGGGTGATTCTAAGTATCCTTTAGTAACAAGAAGAGAAAGAGATGACCAAACACTTCCATATAAAGATATAGGTCAAGAAAATGAAAATCGATGCTCTATTCAACTTAGGATCACAAGTAAATCTCATTTCAGTAGAATTGGTAAATAAATTGGGATTGTAGGTTCATGATCATCCAATCCCATACCCATTAGGTTGGGTAAATAAGGATACATAAGTCAAGGTAACAAAATAATGCAAAATTAGATTTGTTATTGGTGTTGATTTTATTGATGAAGTATAACTAGATGTAGTTTCACTTTATTTATGTGGAGTGGTTCTTGGAAGTCCCTAGATCTGCATGTGGGAAGCAATGTTCATGTAGATTTCAAACCAATACCACCTCATCAAGAATGGAAAACCCATCACCATCAACAAGCATAAGGGAAAGTCCAAAATTTTATTGGTAAGTGCCAACTAAGCCAAGAAACTAATCAATTCTAGTAAGAAATATGTTTTATTATTTTTAAGAGAAACTTAGTCTATCGAAGAGTCAGTGAGAGCAAATTATGCATCCCTAGAGGGGGTACACTAAGGAATAGAGACAACAAATGGGTTAGCTACTACATGCATACAAGGGAGTGTTTTATGAGCTTAATTGGCTACCACCAAAGAGGGAAGTGGAGCTTGAGATCCAACTATTATCGGACTCTATATTGCCAAACATGAGGTTGTATAGGAAGTATGTAATAGAAGAAAATAAGGTGAAGAAGTAGTTGTTGTAGAAATTCCAACTGTAGATCAACAAATTATGCAATATACTAAAACACAATACAAGATCTACTTCTACAACACTTTGTAGAAGCTTAATTGAATTGAGCAAGATCAAGAGAACACATATAACTGAGAATGAGAATTCAATCACACATAACATAGAAGAAATAACCTGGGGAAAGCCTCAACCTAAAACCCTGACTCTGTATTATCATACAAGTGGAATCTTGTTCAAGTTACAAAAAGAATCAACTCTCAAGCTATCCTGCTCTCTCTGCAATCAAACAATACAGTTCATAGACTGAATAGACACTGTATATGTCCTCCTCAAGCCCTCCAAGCCTCCTATTTCCTTGTACAATTTTTCTTGGGGTCCAGTGAAGCCACATGTGTGAATTGGCCTCATCACACTCACTAAACCTAAAGAAGTAACTGCGCAATCCTCAAGGAAAGAATTCCTTCTGCATGCATGGAATATTCTAGAAACTAATAGTACATTGCCCCTCCATCTGATCTCAACTGGGTCTCTATCTGAACTGACATGCATGAGTTATTTATGAGAGAATAATCAGTTATCTGAAGTGCAGTAGTTACATGCATGAAAGCATTAACTAACTGAACTTACATTAATTCAACAAATTGTTTGAATTAATCTAACTAGACTTGACTCAATTAAATATGTCAACTAATTACAACTCATCCTTATCTCTTTAACTGATGGATAAATTCCTCAATTAATGGAGAAATTATTGCATGTCCCCACATAGACTTCAAGTTTGATTTTCCTTAACTAATTAACTCAAGATAAATTAATTAATTAATTTACAAACTACTACTAAGATCAAATTCGAATTTTACTTCACTATTTTAGTTTAGGGACTAACTAAAATAGGAAGGTATCCCAAAATGCTATTTATAGAATGCTATTTTTAGCACTTCCATTTTTCCATCCATTGTTGCTAACATCAACACTAGCTGAACTTGTATTTATAGCAATGCTATTTTTAGCATTTTTTGTTGCTATTTTCAACAGTTGCAATAATTGTTTGAGTAGGGTATCATTCAATCGGGTACCTCACTATTTGGGTCACCCATCATAATTTTTCTTATGAAGGATGGGAGTTGAAAAATGTGCATTTATTATAGGGTGTTGAACAAAATAAAGCTCAAGAATAGGTACCCTCTTCCAATGATAGATGATTTGTGAAACTATTTGTAGAAAGTAAATTAATTCACCAATATAGGCGTAAAATGGGGGTACCACCAAGTTTGAGCCGAAGAAGGAGATACCCAAAATATTTTCTTTAAAACTAGAAAAGGTTTATGTGAGTGGTTAGTCATGTCATTTTGTTTATGAAATGAACAACTACATTCATGAGATTCATTTTTTTTGTTCATTTGGATTGATATACTGGTATATAAAGATATTTAGGAGGAGAACATATTACATTTGATGCAGGTGCTAGAGAAATTAAAGAAGTTCTAGCTACTAGAAAATATCAATAAATGTGATTTTACATAGAATTTTTTAGTGTATTTAGGATATGTTATTGGTGGAGGAGAGATGAATATAGATCCTAACAATATGGAGGCAATAATGAAGTGGTCGATGCATACTAATGTTTCAAAGGTTAGGAGTTTCATTAGGGAAGCATATTACCTGAGGAAATTCATAGTCTCATTTTCAATAGTAGTCGGACCACATCATGCCATAATAATGAATGGAAAGAGCTTCTAGTGGGAAAATTTTCAGAAAAATACCTTTAAGGAGTTAAAGAAGAAGATCAATCAAGCATTGGTTCTTGTATTACCAAACTTGCAACATCACTTTGAACTGGAGACAAATGCAAATGGAAATGTTATGGGAGCAGTGTTGATGTAGGGAGGAATACCTATGCGCTACCATTATAAATTATTTCATTGGGTCGTTCTTAAAAACCCTACATATGATAAGAAGCTCTATGCCCTGGGACAAGATGTCAAAAGGTGGAGACACTATCTCATGGAAAAGGAGACAGTAATCCACATAGATCACTAGGTGCTACAATCCTTGTAGGCCATGAGTAAGTTACAACATACCAGGAATTATAACTGGATGGGATTTCTACAATAGTTTGATTTAGTGATAAAGTACAAGAAGGGTGGCATAAAAAAATTGGTCGACATGCTTTCAAGGCCACCCACATTAAAGATCATAGCTTCGTGAATTTTGATGCACATTGATCCTTTCATCTATGATGCATATAAAGAGGCATATATAGAGGATGAGGGCTTCAAGGAATTGTTAATAGGACTGGGAGGTCTAGCAAAAGTGAGAGTTTTTTAACCAAAAATAACTTCATTAAATGCTTCAAACTACCTTCAAATTATTTTAAACCCTAATTTTCCAAACTGGGACCCGCTGGTAAAAATGGTTATGTGAGTTTATTCATCCAATTTTTCCGTTCTAAAAGCATCAAGGTGGATTACAAATGATACAATGATCCAATATGAATCATTACTAAACCATACATTTCTCTTGTAGTGGGATTATTGAGCATTTGTATGTCAAAAATAGGGGAGGATCATTGGACAACAATAAAGAAGATTTTTAAGTATTTGTGTGGCACTGTTGGCTATAGATTGTGACACCAAGAAATAATAGGATTGGATAAAATGTTGGACATGCATGGCTTTTTATGCAAACTAAGCTAGATATATGGATCGTAGAATATATACAAGTGGGTATATGTTTAACCTATTTGGAGGATAAACCAATTGGATGAGAAAGAAATGATCTGTAGTGGCACTCTCAACTACAAAAGTTGAATATATGGCATCCACCTATGCAAGAAAGGAAGAAATATGGTTATATATATTGTGTTTAGGTATTGGTTAGGTATAACTATCTATGAGGATATATTATGACAATTAGAGTGAAATATTCCTAGAAAAGAATCCAATGTACAATTCGAAGACAAAGCATATTGGTGTTCAATATAACTTTGTGAGAGATGTGATTGAAGAAAAGAAAGTGTTTCTAATGAAGGTGGAAATTTTGAAGAATATTATAGATTCATTAAAAAAAATATGAGCACTGAGAAGTGCTCTAGGTGTAGATAACAATGGGCACTATTTCCTTTTATTGTTGATGATGTACTCTTTATGACCCCCTTATGTGTTGTTAGCACTCTGTAATTTTCTCAAGGTTGGAGAAGAAAATCGCAAAGGTAACCACAAACCTACTTTGGAAGCCTAGATCTAGCCCTACCAACTTCAGAGAGGGCTTTCTCTATAATATTTAACTTTGTTGGATTTAGTATTAGGCCAGTTATGAAGTTTAAGGTTTGATTTGTATTTGAATGGTTGGTTTATAACTAGATTACCATTGGGCTATGGAGTCAGTTACATAAAATACAGATCAACTGCAGTGTCTACAGATAGATCTCACAGGGAAGGGTAGCCAAACCAAATGGATTATTTAAGGTCTGTGAAATGGAGAAGAAGAACAAACTAATGTTCACTTTAAATATAGAGCATTGCTATTTGAATTCTATATTTAAAGATTAGAAGAAAACATTGAAATTATTCGTAGATGGGTGCAGAGTGTAGATTTAAACAAATTATTCCATTTACTTATCTATTGAATAATTTAGATTTGGAAACAAATATGTGCTATAAACAAACAAATAATAAACACATAAGTTAATAGATGCACTTCACCAACAACTTGACACAAGAATCATGTGAAAGAGCTTAATCTGGTGATGCTTCAGAAATATACAATAGTATTCTTTGTATAAAAACCAACCCTTGATACTTCTGAAGATAAGTATTTATAATTAATTTACAAAAAATATCTTGCCAAAATGACTAGGATGTATCTAAAAATAATGAAATTGAATCAACCTAACTTACTACAATGATATCAGGGAAATTCAAATTGTTTGAAGTGGTGGCACTGAAATGGTGGAATAGCTAGTTGTCTGGCACTCAAATTCTACATGTGTTGTAATGCTGAGTTGTGCCCCCGAAACTACCTTTTACTCTAGTAACTCACAAACTTTATCCCAGGGTTATTCACTCGAGTGTTTCATCTTCATCAAATTTCTGTACACTTTGTCGACTTTAGTATATTTGGCAAATGTCGGCCTGGTGATGAATAGATTTGGAATTGCATACTGAATATCGAGGTCGTACAAAAATGCTTCCAGGAACGCATTTCTTGTCATAGTGAATCTTCCAGCTATAACGGTTGAACTATCTCTTGCCTTGGTCATAATTTTCTCATTGTAATCCGACCACGTGTTGAGCTTGTCCTTAATAACTGACAAGTTTGGAACTCCTTTCATATAGAGAGGCTCCAGCTTGGTGAAGAATTTTTGTATACCAATGTTCATAATTCGACCCTTCTCTTCAAGCTGTCTCATAATATTTATTTTAGTTAGCACTTTCCTGACTTCCAAAATCGTTTTAATCTTGTCTTCAATTTCCAACTCTTCCAATTCCTGATTGTGCTTGGAGTTGAGAAATTTGATGAGATCAATGGCTTCATTGGGTTTATCTCCCAATTGTTTTCTGACCTACTCAATGGCTTCATTGGACTATTCAATTAGCTCCTATTTCTCAAAAATAATTTGGATTGAAGGCCAAATGTCTTCCATGTCTTCATTGATCCTTTTCCAGATATTCCCTTTTACTTGTGTCAATGTATTGCCCATGGCACAGTGTTTTTCCATCTTATGCAATCTTTGGGACAATGTTTCAGACTTCTATGTTTCTGTCATGAAGGAATTTTCAAACCTTGTACTCTGTTCCTGTAAAACCTTCACCTCCTTCCTCAGCTTCTTTAGCTCTTCTCCCTGTATGGACATGTTTTCCATGGATTCAACTAACTTAACTGAGTCATCTACAACTGATGTGGGAAGCACGGTAGAAGACGATGTTCCTGATATTGTGGTTGTTTTAGGGACACCTATTTGAATTAGAGATGCAACGGGAACTGCATCGAGAGGAACTGCTGCAAGTTGTGAAATCTATTCCTTTTCCTTTATCATCTCGTCCATTTCTGCTTCCATTGCTTTGATCTATGCACTTTGTTCCACTAGAAGTTTCAGCATCTCTTCCTTTTGTAGATTTATCTCTCCAAGTCCCTTGGCCTAGTGGTCTTCTATTGCTAGCAGCTTCAATTTCTTCTTTAAGGCTGCTATGTCAAAATTTTCCTTTCTGATTATCTCCTCCATGGATTTTGAATTGTCTGGATCAAAGCCTGCTTTGATCACCATTTCCTCCAAGTATTTGATTCTGGTATCTTTGGAAAGTGAGGACACTTTCTCCAATTTTAGCTGAGACTTCACATTATTCAAAGTAAGTTGTAGTTTAGAGGCAGCGATAGGAGTCTATGTGAAAGTAGAATATACCATCTCTCCAGCCTGCATGTGCATATCTATTTAATCTAAAGGACGGAAATCCTTTGCCTCAAATTCAAAAGTAGTTTGTTTGAAATCTGCTACTGACTTTGGTTGAGGGACCTAGGCCTGTAAGAATTCCATATGCATCCTTCCCTTTTATGTATCATATGTTGAAATGAGCCTATGTTAGATGGAGGAAGATTGCTTCCTGAATTGAGCAGATATATCATCATGAAGGTTTCATTCCTCTACTTAATCTCTTTGTATCTTTGAAAAATGTTCAATTGCCTCTGCTCTGTGGATGATTCTGGCATCTGAGGTATAGTAGTTGGAATCTCTTTAGTAGCCAAAGATGATGGGGACTCTGTGGTACTATTGTCTAACTTAAAGTACAATAGTCCCTGGTGTGTCCTCTAGTGATGGGAATTCTATTTTAGAGCCTATTTTAATCTTCTTTGTGTATATTTTGAACTCTTTAGCTGAGACTTCTATGACTGATGGAGAATCATCCTCTCTCGATCTCTTATCTATCTTTTCTCTCGCTATGGGAGTTTTTGAAGTTGTCCTAGAAAGTACCTACTCCTCGACCTCATGCAATGTATTTTCTACAGAAGTGTGCTCATTCATATACTTCTCTATTTATGGCCTATGAGTATACACATAGGGTGTAGCTTTTTGTTCCACTCTTAACTTGGAAATTACCCCATAGGGGTCATAAGACCTAGTGAAACTTAGAGGGAAGTTCATTTGTTTCAGCAGGAGGTTTGCTTCCTCTCCTGCCGCTCTATTGTTGCAGATGAAATGTCTTATCTATGTTTTGATCCGTAACTGAGATTTCTTCTTAGCTGCCAAGAAATGGATGTTGTTGGTATGAGTTATTTTCCTGATGTATTCCAAGGCAAATATCCTCATTGGCAAATATCTAGGCAAATTCTATGGTGGTAGCTCTGAACCATACACTCTAATTTATGTCAATGACTGGTAAAGGTACCAATCCCCCATTTTCACATGTTCACTGAGTTGTAAAACATTCTGAATGTCTTCACTAATCTTTGGAACCTGTTGGCCACTCAAAAAACAAGATGTTGGATACACAAAATGATATATGAAGTCTGAGAAGTTGAATTCCTGTGATTTTATTCTAATTAAGGAAGTCCAGAAGACAACAGACTACGGCTCTCCTTGTTGATCAAGCTTCTGCACTGCGAATAGAAACTTATCTATTTGAAATATCATAAACATGTACATGAGAATTGAAGAATATCTGAACATTCCTTCACCTAGAAACTGAAGGAATTGTTCATGAATTACATTTTCTAAGAAGTGACCATAGTCAAAGGTGATTGATGGTCCTTCTTCTGAAGAAAAGGTGGATAGAAAGTCTAGAATAGGCTCATCTACCCATTCATCTTAATAGTAACCAAGAATGGATGACAAGACAGAGATAATCTATCTGGTCCTTTGAGGGAACATAGAAGAGGGATATGGGGGATTTTTCCTAGGGAGTTGAGACTCTTCGAGGAGGAAAATTTAAAAAATTGTAGCTCTTTTGGGGAAGGTTAATTTCTGATAAATTTCTCTGAGAAATTCAATGGAAAAAGGGGTTAGGGAATCAATGTGGGGGACCTGCAGCATTTGATTTATGCTATCAATTGTAATGATGAAGAGAATTCACCATTTGGGGAAATAATAGCCCTCCTACTTGAAAGGTAACAGGCTTGGAATTTTAAAAGGAATTCGAGAAAATGATAGGATTGGGGGACAACAAACAAAGGAAGTCTAGACTACCAGAGGTTTATTTCATAAGATTGATCAAGGATGTTATCCCAAAACCAACAGCGTAATTCGAAAAGGTTGAATTCACACTATGTTTCAGCAATCTTATAGTCTCTATGAGCGAGCGGAATGTGGTCTAAGTCGATAGGGGGAGTGAGCATAGGAATCACTACAAGGGCGACTTTGGGTTCCATTATAGTTGCAGAAAGGATAGGGGAAGGATGTAAAAAAAGGAAATCGTAGCGTGTTTCAGGAATTGGCGGGAACTTAGAGTCACAGAACTTTGTAAATTTATCAATGACAAGAAATGGAAATGTTGCTGTGAGATAAGAGTGCAACAGAGGGAGGAAAAATTTTCATGAGGAAAAGAGAGAAAGGTGTAATCACAGATGAGATATCAATTTTTATAAGGCACAGACCGAGCTTAACTGTTGGATTAATGATCTTGATATGACATTAATTTATGTAATGGCTCGGGTAAATGGAAAAAATCCTAATGGCGGGTGCAACGGTCATGTACATGGCAGTTAAGGATTATTGGGCACATGGAACGGGACCATTGGCAAGAGTGACGAGAGGAGGGACAGGTGGGGTGATGGGATTGGTAGCTGAGACGAGATGTGGAGGCGAAATTGATGGGAAGGCGGGTTGCGGCAAGAGGCAAAAAAGCTTTCAGAGGGGGGCAGGCGATATATGGTAACTAAAGGGGAGGGGGATCTGAAATCCCACAATGTTGACAGATAGGGGGGCGGGAAACTTCTTTTTAGACCCCCCCTCCCTGTCGTTAAACATTATCACTGTGGGGGGGTCCGAAAACATTCATGGGTCGTCAGATTAGTGTCGAGGATGATCGAGGATCACGAAATGGGAGGAGGTTTAACACCAATGGGCCCCTCAACATTATTTCGGGTGCATGCATAATATACCAAAGTCCAAACTTTGGACAATGAACCATTTAGACACTTACATCGAAAACCTTTATTTTCCTATCCTAATTCTTTTTTGAAGAAAATGAGGGTGTATTTAAATGTGCAAACCCTGTCAATTTTTCATTCTAAAGAGATTAAGGATATTTATTTAAAACACTAAATTAATCTACTCAACTACAGTAATCCAGATTAAATTGTTGGATTAACTTTATTCTCCTATTCTACCTATCTAATCTTAACCAAGATTACATTGTTTGGCTAAGTTATTCACTCTAATCTAATTAACATAAATTGAAACGAGTTTGAACATGATTAAACTGTATGTCTCAAGCACAAAGGGATTGTGGCATTTTAAACAAGTTGCACACAATTTCATGAATTTATTATTTACAAAGCCAGAATGCTAGTAGTGGCACTTAAGCTAGCATCACTTTTACATTTATTCATTTTTTTGTGGGGTTCATTTATCATTTCTTTCTTTTTTTTCCTTTTTTTCTATTTTTTGTATTTATACCCTCTTTTCATTTTTTATTTTCAATTTCCTATTTTTTTAAATCATTTGCAGAAAGAAATATTATTTACAATCTGAAATACTGAAAGCAATTATTCAATGATCATTTGATCCTATAAATTATATTACCCTAACAGTGGCTCCCACTAGGGATGGCACTTCCTAGTGAAGTGTCAAGGACATCATAGACTAATAGCCATGAATCCTCATATTCAGTATTAGTTGCATCTTTTTTTTTATGTAGTTATGGTGGCAAAATGCCTCAGGGCCTTCTCCACGGTATTTAACTTTAATACATAAGCTACCCACTCATGACAGTACAAAAGTAAATGGTATCTACAATGGGTGTGATAAAAACACTTTCTTAGTCCTGAAAAAACATAATTCTTTAGCATCCTGCCATTGAAAGGTCCCCCAGGTAATTTTGTTCCATGTGTGTTCTTCAAAAAAAATGCAATGTTACCTCGGTAGGAGTCAATAATGTAAGTTCCCATCCACAAGTTGTTGAACTTACCATGATTTCCTTTTTCTTCCCTTCTGGAATCCCATTTCAGAACATGATTTCCGATCTGAAAGTCATCAAATTTAGTCCTTCAGTCAAATGCCTTCTTGAAGTTATCTTGGATTAGCTAAGTTCTGTTATGAACTGCTTCTCTAGTCTAATGCAAATGAATTGTCTGGTTTATTATCCTCTATAAATCATTTGGTTCCACCTCCAATTCTTGCATCATATTTAAAACTTGAATTCTCAACGAAGTTGGAAAAATAGCATCTATCCCATAAACTAGCTGATATGCAGACATGCCTATTGACTTTTTGGTAGTAAGCATGTCTTCCCACAATGCATTAACCAGCTTGTTGTGCCATGTTTGTTATTGTCCTACAACAAATTTTTAATAATGTTACTAAGATTTTATTGGAATATTATGCCAGTCCATTTCCCTAAGGGAAATAGGTTTTAGAATTTCCCAATATTATATGATACTTGCTACAAAAATCTACCATCCTCTTTTACCTGAAAGTTGCAACATTGTCAGTAATAATTTTCTTAGGGCAACTGAATCTTGCAAGGATGTTGTTTTCAAGGAATTTTATGATGACTGCATCGGAAGCTTGTCTGTTAGGTATGGATTCTTTACATTTTGTAAAGTAATCAGTGGCTATCAGAATCCACTTGTGTTGGGCAGATGAGGCAGGGTGGATTTCTCCTATGAAGTCAAGGCCCCATTGTTGGAAAGCGGTTTCAGTAGATATAGGCCTCAAGGGTAAAGGAAAGAGTTTTTTTTTAACTTTGAATATTTGGCATTTGTGGCATGAAGTAACTTTATTTTGGATATTAGAAAATAGGGTGGCCCAGTAAAAACTTGCCCTCATAATCTTACTTGCAATAGTCTTCCAATACATGTGTCCACCGCAGTCTCCTTCATGGAACTCTTGCATGACTTTATCTACTTCATTTTTCAACAAACAGTTTAGTAAAACACCACCAGCATCTTTCCAATACAGATTTTCATCCAAAATATAAAACGTAACAACTTTAAGTTTAATAAATCTAGCCTTTGTTTTAGTTAAACCAAGAGGAGCTTGTAAATTATGTAGAGCATAATTAATGTCTGCATACCAGGGAGAGGTAGCAAAATATTATGCTACCGATGGAGTCACGAGCTCATCTTGTTCATTAAATATTTCCCAAAATTGTATATTCAAAGCATGTAAGTTAGATTCTACCATTAATTTTTCTAGCCCTTGACCTGTGATGAGTTTAGTGGGTCAGATTTCAATATCATATTCTAGTATAACAACAATCCACTCACCCCTTTCCCATTAGGATCATTTTGATTCAGTAAATATTTAACTACTACACTTGGAACAAAAGAAATGATGTGTGAATAAAGAATATACACTCTAAAATCTTTTATGGAATTTACCAAGGAAAAATATTGTTTTCCCATAATGTCATATTTCAATGTTTCATCTCTCAAATCTTTGTTGAAGAAAGCAATAGGTCGTTCATGGCCCTCATTGTTCTTTTGTTGGAGAACTACAGCAATGGTGTGCTCAAAAGCAAATGAAAAAATTTAGGAATTTTTTACTAAAATATGGACTTATTAACATAGGTGCCTTAGTTAAAGCCTTCTTTCCATTATTAAATGATTATATAGCTTCCATATTCTATTTCACCTCAGTGGCTTTCTTTAGCATATTGGTTATATTCTTTAAAAGCTCAGCTAAATTCGGAATGAATCTCCTTAGAAACTTTATTTGTCTAATATAAGATTGAACTTCCTTTATATTCCTTGGGGGGTTAATTTTGAGTATAGCTTCAATTCTATTGGGATATATCTTGATTCCTTCTTTTGAAATTATGTGTCCCAGCAGTTTTCCTTGTTGCAAACCAAATAATGTTTTCTTGGGGTTGAGGGAAATGCCAAATTTCCGACATTTTTCAAAAACCCTTATCAAGTGATTTAAGTGTCCTCATCTTTTTTTTTTTAATAGTGATTTCATCCAAATATATAACTATGAAATGACCCATTTCATCAGCAAAAGTAAAATCCATGGCTCTCTGAAAAGTTTCCCCAACATTCATTAGACCAAAAGGCATTTTCACACACATGAAAGTGTCTGAAGGTGTGGTAAAATTTGTATTCTCTTGATCATGCGGGTGTATTAAGACTTGGTTATAACCAAAAAAGTCGTCCAACAAGGAAATCCTGCTAGATCCAACAACCTTCTGTAGGACGTGGTTCATCTTAGGCAGAGGGTAATTGTCTTTTAGATAGGCTTTATTTAAATTTCGAAAATGAATGTGGAGCCTGATTTCACCAGTCTTCTTCCAAGCAGGAACAAAACGGGATGCCCATTTGGAATATCTCAGAGGTTCTATGATTTTTGCCTCATACATTCTATTTACCTCTTTTTCAACCAAAGGCATAAGCATTGGATTAATCTTCCTTAATTTTTGTTTAAATGATTTATGATCTTCTCTCAAGGGAATTTTGTGTTGTATGATACTAGTGTCATAGGATTTTAAGTCCTCATAACTCTCAACGAAAACATCAATGAATTCTTTGAACAATTTAATGTAGTTCATCTTTTCAGCCGAGGGTAACGATTTTGACAGTTTGATCATTTTGGGTTGAAGTTCAGTCCCAATATTATGTTCTTCAACACCAGCTCCAGTGGGTTCAATTTTGGGCTTCTTAGCTACATCATTGAAATCAAATAAAGCTTCTAATGGAACAAGCCCTCTGGGTAGAATATTTTCTTTCAGTTGTAAAATATATGTTTCTTGTTTTTATTCATCTATTTCATGCAATTCTAATTTATTCACACTAGTATGTACAATATCTTCTACATCAATATATATATCTATATTAACATTTTAAAATTCATATTTAGAATGCAAAAAGTTTTCAATATGAGCATCATCTCCAAAAACCTGCCAATATCTAATGTTATCAGACACAGTAGGTCTATTTTTCACTTCGACAGTATATGGACGAGTAGGAAGAAATGGTAATTTACAAGTACTTGTCGAAGTAGAAAGACAATCAGGCAGAATGTTTTGATCTCTTGAAACCACAGACAAACTATATTCAGTAAAAGAATATAGAAAGTCTAGAATAGAATTTCTATATGCTATCATTCTAGGATGTTTTGTAGAGTATTCTCCTTTGATTTTTTTTATCACCAACTCAGAATCTCCATGAATGGTAACTTGTTTAGCACCAAGTTTCTTCAAAAGCTATAAACCTAAGATTAAGGCTTCGTACTCTGCAACATTATTAGAACACTGGAAATTCAATTTGTAGAAGTGACCTTATGAGTGATGAGTATATCAATTAGAAACCCATACACGAGCACCAGCTCCTTCTTTATTCACTAATCCATCATAACTCAAATTCCATAAAACTTCATCTAAATTATCATGCTCACTAATTAAAGTTTGACCATCAACATTGAGACAAAGCGTAGTATTATGATTAAGAACTTGTTCTTTTGTACTTACATCATTGTACAAATTAAATGAGTCAAGCTCAGAATGGACAGAATATATAGGATAATTGTTAGGCCTATCCTAAGTGGTGACCATGGATTTCATAAGTTTCTCTCTATAGAGTCTTTTGTTCCGATCAAAGACAAGGATTGTTGCGTAGGACATATCAATTTGTAAGGTTCCTTGGAGTTTGGATCCCCATGAATGGGAAAGCAGCATGCCATATTTGGGAGGGATATCGGGAACAACTATGTCCATAAGTACATGTTTGGTTAGTATTTGGACTAAATTTACACATAAATCTTTTATAAGTCCAAGGCACTTAACTTGACTAGAATCAAATGAATACAAATCTTTATACCTTTTGGTAATATCTAATCCCAACTTTTCCATAATTATTTTCAGCATAAGATTGTGGGAGGCCCCTTAGTCAAGCATAGCATTGTGTAAGATTTTAACATGAATAGTTAGGCTAACATAAAACAAAGGTACATCTCCCTCTTGAAGTTTTCCATCAACTTTTGGGCCAAATAGTATTTTAGGTTGATCATCTAATACATTGACTGCATCATCATTTTCTCCTATGCTCAATGCTTTCATTACCTGGGATCTATTAGTTGTTTTATTCATCAATTCCGTTAAGGGAATGGGTATTTTGATTTTATCCAATTCATTTTCTATATTAAATTATGTTTGTGCTTTATTTGAATTGGCAGCTTCTTGTTTATCAGCCACATCGTTTTTAGGTATATCTCTTGGTTGGATGGTAGAGGGATCATTAGTTTGAATTGATTTGGATGCAGTATTAGGTTTTTTCTGGATTGGAACATTAGGATTATTTCTAGTAAGAATCTCAGCATTCTTTTTGGCAAGTGTTTCAGTTGGTTTCATTGATGGATATCAGGTGTTTTCTTACTCATAAGTTTGTATTTCTTATGGACTTCCATAATAGCATTCTCAAAACCTTTCTTATAATATTCTGATTCTTTAGGTTCTATTTCATTCTGGGATAAGAGGAAAAGGTCTTGTTCTTCCTCAGTCAGAAAAATGTATTCATTATCATTTACTCCCATGAGATTTATTTGAGTGTCCTTGTATCATCAACTACTTCAGCCTCCTCATATGTATAATTTTCTTGGAAAGGAGGTATTACCTGCTGATCTGGACCTTTTGGGTCCCTCTATTTTATCTAGGGTTGATTTCTTCAATAGTTTGGATTCCTTATTTGCCCAGTTTGATTTTCTCTCTGAGCATCCCTATCAGCTATACTGATTATATTCATCATTTTCTCTACTGATCTCAGTAGACTATCGAATTTATAATCAGCAAAAACAGAAGATGAAGTTTCTTCTTTTATTATTACTCTTTTTTCAGCCTTTAAATTAGCTTTCTTGGCTAATAAATTAGCCTCTACTTTAAGTGTGTTTGCTTGCATCTCCTCTAAGGTTGCGGGATCTATTTCTCTAAGTTGATAGGCCATATCAAAGTCGAATCCTTCTGGGAAATGTATCAGGGCCAAGCCTGGGGGTGGTTTAATGGTAATGGGAATTGCATTGTAAACCCTACTAAATTTTTCACAGTACTCTTCTACAGTTTCATTGGGTCCTCCCTTAAGATTTTTATAATCATTAAGGATCTATAGAGGACTCTTTTTAATTTCCCACCTAGTTAGGAAAGATTGGTGAAAAACAACAAGGTCAGTTATAATACCTGCTGCTAAGTTTTTGAACCACTTTCTAACTTCTCCACCTAATCTCTAGTGAAAATACTCAGTTTTACATCATTCTCATCTACTTCATGAAGATCAAAAAAGTCATTCGTCCTATTTATGTGTTGTTGTGAAGTGATAGAAATAATACCATCAAATTGGGGCATCCTAGTTTGATAGTCTTGGGGCATATCATGCAATTGAGAAAGTAAAACCAAGGGTGCATAGTGAGCAACCATGATATTTAGTCTTAAGGGAGGAGAAGACATAGGATTTGTGGGAATTAATTGAGTTACTACTTTTGATACTACTGGATGAGTAGTATAAATTACAGAAGAAGTAGGGCCAACTAATGTTGGATGAACTATTTGGGAAGATGAAGTGGCTACTGCAATGGTAAGAGCATAAAGTTCAATAGACTATTGTATGTAAGCTTGATGTACAGCCTAATCAAGGGCTGACACAAGATCTTGCAATTTTTCAAACTCTTGAAGGGCTTGTTAACCCAAATCAGGTTCAACAGATGGTCTTATTGGTTTATAGGGTTGAAGAATAGCTTCATCAACCACTATCTCATCAACAAAAGTTTCAGACTTAGTCCTAAAAAGACTATGTTCAAAAGGTAATTCGAATTGAATATCTTGAATGGTGTCGAGGTTTTCAGGAAGAGAATTAGCCCTTAAAAGGGGGCTATTGCTTCCTTGGCTTTCAGCTAAACTTCTCCTTCTAAATATCCTTTCAGGATTGTCTAAAATTTCGAGTTGGTCGAGGTCAGGATTGGCTCATGTATAAATTATTTTTGGAGTCATATATTTAAAAATGAAAAACAACCTATAATCCTTTATTTCCAATGTTTTGATCATTAGATTTCTTGAAATAAGGATGCAGAAAGTAGGGAAATAATCTTATGATGATGAAATGAAGGACTATTTTTTAAGTCCCTAGTATGGTCACCAGAATGTTAGCACTCGGTAATTTTCTGAGGTTCCAAAAGAAAATTACAAAGGTAACCATAAACCTACTTTGGAAGTTGGGATCTAGCCCTGCTAGCTTTAGAGAGGCCTCTCTCTGTAAGATTTAACTTTTTTGGATTGAATATTAGGCTAGTTATGAAGTTTAAGGTTTGATTTGTATTTGAATGGTTGGTTGATAACTAGATTACCATTGGGGTATGGAGTATGTTACATAAAATATAGATCAACTGTAGTGTCTACAGATAGATCTCATAAGGCAGGGTAGGAAAATTGAATGGATTCTTTAAGGTCTGTAATTTGGAGAAGAAGAATAGATTAAGGTTCACTTTAAATATAGAGCATTGTTACCTGAATTCTATATTTAAAGATCAAAAGAAAACATTGAAATTTCGTAGTCGGGTGTAGACTGTAGATTTAAAAAAATTATTCCCTTTACTTATCTATTGAATAGTTTAGATTTGGAAACAAACATGTGCTATAAACAAAAAAATAATAAACACATAAGACAATATATGCACTTCACCAATAGCTTGACACAAGAATCCCGTGAAAGAGCTTATGTATTATTGGTAATTTGTTGATGCTTCAGAAATATACAATAGTATTATTTGTACAAAAACCAACCATTTATACTTTTGAAGATGAAGTATTTATAATTAATTTACAAAAAAATCCTATCAGAATGACTAGGATGTATCTAAAAATAATAAAATTGAATCAATATAACTTATTACAATGATATCGGGGAAATTCAAACTATCTAAAGTGGTGGCACTAAAATGGTGGAATAGTTGGTTTTCTGGATCTCAAATTCTACATGTGTTGTAACACTGAGCTATGCCCCCAGTAAATCACAAATTTTGTCCCAACATTGTTCACTCAAGATATTCATCTTCATCAACTTTTTGTACACTTCGTCGACTTTAGTATATTTGGAAAATGTCAGCCTGGTGATGAATAGATTTGGAATTGCATACTGAATATCGAGATTGTATGACAATGCTTCCAGGAACGACTTTCCTATCATACTGAATCTTCCAATTGCAACCCTTGAACTGTCTCTTGCCTTGGTCATAATTTTCTCACTGTAATTTGACCACATGTTGAGCTTGTCATTAATAACTAGCATGTTTGGAAGTCCTTTCTTGTAGAGAGCCTCCAACTTGGTGAAGGATTTATGTATACCAGTGTTCATAATTCGACCCTTCTCTTCAAGTTGTCTCATAAGATTTCTTTTAGTCGGCACTTTCCTGACTTCCAAAATTGTTTCAGTATTGTCTTCAATTTCCAACTCTTTTAATTCCTAATTGTTCTTGGAGTTGAGAAATTTGATGAGCTTAGTGGATTCATTGGGTTTATATCCCAATTTCTTTCTAAACTACTTGATGGTTTCATTGGACCGTTCAATCAGCTCCTATTGCTCAAAAATAATTTGGATTGAAGGCCAAATGTCTTCCATGTCTTCTTTGATCCTTTTCCAGATATTCTCTTTTACCTGTGCCAATGTATTTCCCATGGAATAGTCTTTTTCCATATTCTGCAATCTTTGGGACAATGTTTGGGACCTTCGTGTTTCTATTATCAAGGCATTTTCAGATCTTCTACTCTGTTCTTATAAAACCTTCACCTCCTTCCTCAGCTTCTTTAGCTCTTCTTCTTGTATGGACATGTTTTCCATGGATTCAGCTAACTTACTGAGTCATCTACAACTGATGTGGGAATCATGGTAGAAGACGATGTTCTTGTTTTCGTGGTTGCTGTAGGGACACTTGTTTGAAGTAGAGATGAAATGGGAACTACATCGAGAGGAACTACTACAAGTTGTGAACTTTGTTCCTTTTCCTTTATCAGCTTGTCCATTTCTTCTTCCATTGCTTTGATCTGTGCACTTTGTTCCACTAGAAGTTTCAGCATCTCTTCCTTTTGTAGGTCTGTCTCTCCAATTTCCTTGGCATAGAGGTCTTATGTTGTTGGTAGTTTCAATTGTTTCTTTAACGCTGCTATGTCAGAATTTTTCTTTCTGATTATCTCCTCCATGGATTTTGAATTGTCTGGATCAAAGCCTACTTTGATCACCATTTCCTCCAAGTATTTGATTCTGGTATCTTTGGAAAGTGAGGACACTTTCTCCAATTTTAGCTGAGACTACACATTATTCAAAGTAAGTTGTAGTTTAGAGGGAGTGATAGCAGTCTGTGTGAAAGTAGAATATACCATCTCTCCAGCCTTCCTATGCATATCTATTTGATTTAAACGATGGACATCCTTTGACTCAAATTCAAAAGTAGTTTGTTTAGAATCTTTTGTTGACTTTGGTTGAGGGACTTGGGCCTGTAAGAATTCCATATGCATCCTTCCCTTTTCTGTATCATATGTTAAAATGAGCATGTGTTGGATGGAAGAAGATTTCTTCCTTAATTGAGCAGATATATTATCATGAAGGTTTCATTCCTCTGCTTAATATCTTTATATATTTGAAAAATGTCCAGCTATTTCTTCTCTGTGGATGATTCTGGTGTCTGAGGTATAGTAGTTGGAATCTCTTTAGTAGCTGAAATGATGGGGACTTTGTGGTACCATTGTCTAACTTAAAAGTTTGTAAACCTGAGAGTACAATAGTGTTTGTTGTGTCCTCTAGTGATGGGAAATATATTTTACAGCCTATTTTAATCTTCTTTGGGTATATTTTTAACTCTTTCGCTGAGACTTTTGTTACTAATGGATAATCATCCTCTCTCGATATCTTATCTATCTTTTCTCTGGGTATGGGAGTCTCTAAATCTGTCCTAGAAAGTACCTTCTCCTCAACCTCTTGCAATGTATTTTCCACCCAAGTGTACTCGTTCATATACTTCTCTATTTCTAGCCTCTGAGTATGCACATAGGGTGTATCTTTTTGTTCCTCTCTTAACTTGGAAACTACCCCAAAGGGTTCATAAGACCAAGTGAAACTTAGAGGGAAGTTCATTTGTTTCAGCAGGAGGTCTGCTTCCTCTCCTGCTGCTCTACTGTTGCAGATGAAAGGTCCTATCTATGTTTTGATCCGAAACTGAGATTTCTTCTTGGCTGCCATGAAATGGATGTTGTTAGAATGAATTATTTGCCTTATGTACTCCACGGAAAATATCCTCATTGGAAAATATCTAGGCAGTATGTATGGTGGCAGCTCTAAACCATACACTCTTATTTCTATGAATGACTGGTAAAGGTACCAATCCCCTATTTTCACCTATTCACTAAGCTATAAAACCTTTTGAATGTCTTCACTAATCCTTGGAACATACTGGCCACTCAACAAACAAGTTGTTGGATACACAAACTGATCTATGAAGTCTGAGAAGGTGAATTCTTGTGATTGTCTTCTGTTTAAGGAAGTCTAGAAGAAAACAAACTATGGTTCTCCTTATTGATCAAGCTTTTGCACTGTGAATGGAAACTTATCTATTTGAAAGAACATAAACATGTACATGAGAATTGAAGAATACATGAACATTCCTTCAGTTAGAAACTAAAGGAATTGTTCATGAATTACATTTTCTAAGAAGTGACCATAGTCAAAGGTGATTGATGGTCCTTCTTCTAAAGAAAAGGTGGATAGAAATACTAGAATAGGTTCATCTACCCATTCATCTAAGTAGTAACCAAGAATGGATGGCAAGGTAGAGATAATCTGTCTAGTCCTTTGAGGGAACATAGAAGAGGGATATGGGGGATTTTTCTTAGGGAGTTGAGAGTCTTCTGGGAGGAAAATTTCAAAATTTGTGGCTCTCTAGGGGAAGGTTAATTTTTGATAAATTTCTCTAATAGATTCAAGGGAAAAAGGGGTCGTGGAATCACTGTGGGGGACCTGCAACATTTGATTTATGCTATTAGCTGTAACGGTGAAGATAATTTCACCATTTGGGGAAATAATAGCTCTCCTACTTGAAAGGTAAGAGGCTTGGAATTTTAAAAATAATTTGGGAAAATGATAGGAGTGGGGGACAACAAATAGAGTAAGTCTCGACTGCCAAAGTTTTATTTCATTGGATTGATCAAGGAAGATATCTCGAAACCAACAGCATAATTCGAAGAGGTCGAATTCACACTGTGTTTCATTAATCTTATAGTCTTTGTCAGTGACCGGAATGCAGTCTAAGTTGACGAGGGGAGTGAGCATAGGATTTGTTGTAGGGGTGAATTTGGGTGCCATTCTAGTTGCAGAAAGGATAGGGAAAGGATGTAACAGAAGGAAATCACAGCATGTTTCAAGAATTGGCGAGAACTTAGAATGACAGGCCTCTGTAAAGTTATCGATGACAAGAAACAGAAATGTTGTTGTGAGATAAGAGCGCAACAGAGGTAGGAATGATTTTCATGAGGAAAAGAGAGAAAGGTGTAATCACATATGAGAATTCAATTTTTATAAGGCATGGATCAGGCTTAACCATTGGATTAACGATCTTGATAAGGCATTAATTTCTGTAATGGCGCGATTAAATGGAAAGAATCTTAATGGTAGGTGCAACGGTCGCGGACGTGGCAGTTGAGGATTAGTGAGCGCATGGCGTGGGACCATAGGCAAGAGTGACAAGAGGAGGGACACGTTGGCTGATGGGATTGGTAGCTGAGACGAGACGTGGAGGTGATAGTTGGTGGGAAGGCGGGTTGTGGTGGGAGGCCAAACAACTTTCGGAGGGGGGTAGGCGGTATCCGATAAGTGAAAGGGGGGGTCCGAAATCCCACGGTGCTTACACGTAGGGGGCAGGAAACTGATTTTTGAAACCTCCCGTGTCGTTAAACATTATCACTGTGGGGGGGTCCGAAAATATTCATGGGCCATCATATTAGTGTAGGGGATGATCACGGATCGCAAAATGGGAGGAGGTTTAACACCATTGGGCCCCGCAATATTATTTTGGGCACATGCATAATATAGCAAATTCCAAACTTTGGACAATGAACCATTTAGACAATTACATCGAAAACCTTTATTTTCCTATCCTAATGCTTTTTTGAAGCAAATGAGGGTGCATTTAAACGTGAAAACCCTGTCAATTTTTCATTCTAAATAGATTAATAATATTTATTTCAAACACTAAACTAATATACTCAACTACAGTAATCCAGATTAAACTATTGGATTAGCTTTATTCACCTATTCTACCGATCTATTCTTAGCCAAGATTACATTGATTGGCTAAGTTATTTACTCTAATCTAATTAACATATAGTTGAAACTGGCTTGAACATGATTAAATTGTATGTCTCAAGCATAATGGGATTGTAGCATTTTAAACAATTTGCACACAATTTCATGAATTTATTCTTTACAAAGCCAGAAGGCTAGTAGTGGCACTTTAGCTAGCATCACTTTCACATTTATTCATTTTTTGTGAGGTTCATTTATGATTTCTTTTCTTTTTCCTTTTTTATATTTTTTGTATTTATACCCTCTTTTCATTTTTATTTTCATTTTTCTATTTTTTTTGGAAATCATTTGCAGAGAAATATTATTTACAATATGAAATAGTAAAAGCAATTATTCAATGATCATTTGATCCTATAAATTATATGACCTAACATGTGCAAAGAATACAACAAGTGAGATAACCTTGGGTATGTGTTATATTATTTACACGAATAATCCCATGTGTTGTATATTGTGCCAAGCACATCAAGGGAGCATGAGGGGGGCAGCATCCTTGCTTCTTTGAGGGGTTCATAGGGGGTTGGAAGCCCACTTGTATAGGGTTTGGGGCAACACCCCCTAGAAAAATTTGGGCAGTTTTTTCATTTATATTTTAACAATTGTTTTCATATAGTTTTCACCTTTAGTGGTTTTTTGATGCATGGTGGTTTAGCCCATGATTTTGTAGTGTCAATTTAGGAACTATAGTTGTGTTCTTATCTAGACTAAATGGATTGGTGGTTTATGGGTTTCATGGGATATATATATATATATAATAAATATATATATATATATTATATATATATATATTATAATATATATATATAATTATATATAAATATATATATATAATATATATATTATTTGTAATACCGTAAAGAATAATATATTGAAAAGTCTTTATGAATTTCTTAGTTGGTTTTCCAAGGTAAAATCTTTGTGTTAATGTGTGTGTCTGGAATTTCATCTTTTCTATTTTACTAATAATTTATTTATAAAAAAATATTTTTTTAGGGTTCGGACCTACAATCAGAGGGAGTGCTCAATATGCTTGTTTAAAGAATCCTATATACCTGAATGAATAAGGTTAATGGAACTATATTGTGCATCTGAGAGCCAAAAGGTAGTCTCACAGTAAACAAATGTACACATAAAATAAAATACCCAATGCAAAATTCACTAATGAAAAGAAAACTGATGATGTAAATAGAGTAAAAAAATATATCTAATGAGCTTATGTATATAGTTGGTGAATTGTAGTCAAATCATGGGTCCTTACGTGAAATTTTGGGAAAATGAATGGAACATACCTCACAAAGGGGAAAATTTTTAAATGGAACTTTTGAACTTGCATGTGGTCTTTGGGAAGTTCATGATTGGGCCATATAATAAATGGTGCACCCCACAAAGACATCTCATTTATACTTTATTAAATGTTATGTAAGCATGTGGAGCCCATGCCATCCTACATATTTTTGTACACACACCAATGAGTGGTTTACAAGTTGGAAAGATCCAAAGAAAGGGCTATATCCTAGTCGTTCATTTCTTACATTTTGATTTCTAGGGTAGGACATGAACAAGGGGGCATATAAAAAAATGTTAAGGAGCCCATATGGTTTTGTTGTTGCTGCTACAACACCCTCGAAAATTTTGGCCTGCACCAAATTTCATAGCCTTCCTTGGTCTTGCATATTGTCGTCACAAATATTGAAATCCATTGCATGTGTTCTCTCGAAGTGTTTTGCACCCATTTGCGACAAAAGCAAAATGTCATATTTTCACACGTTAAGTGTCGCATGATGTATATGACCTTTTTTTGGTGGTTCGATGGGTTTCTTCGTGTAAATTAGTTTATCTAACCATGTAAATATTTTTTGCACTCACTCCCAAATTTGTGAGCATTATTGCATAAGTGTCGACATGGTCATCGCAAAGTGTATCTTTAGTGTCGCACTTATCGTAAGTCATCGTAAAAGTTGTCAAACTAAGGGAAATGTGTTTCTCATGTGTCCTAGATTATCTTTGTTATTGAGTCATTAACTGTTCTAAGTGTGTGATCACATTCAAGTCATATCACTATTCATAGTAGCTTCATCGATCCCACACTTAACCGAATTCTGGAAACTTTCTAGTAACTTAGCCTCATCTAACCCTCGTGAACTACACATTGCATAGTTCCATCCCTCAAACTACAACCTAGCCTCTTGACATTGTACAATGTGTAGTTTCTTCCTCCCAAGGTTGCACATTGTGTAGTCTCAATTCCCAAACCTCGACCTTGATCTCCATAATTGTGCAATTCATCCCTCCAGCCTGGCCCTAACTATGCATTGCAAGATATTTGAGCTCAATCCAAACTCTTGAGCTCTTGAGCTACATAATCACTAGGTATGTTCTACCTCCCAGAACTGTGTAGTTGGCTAAAATAGTGAAAAACCCCTCAGCCTGACTCACTAAGTCCCAAAACTGTGCAATTTTTCTGCATGATCAATCCTGAACTGAACATTACGTAGTATCAAGGCTCAAGCTTCACCACTGACTACTTGAGTTGCAAAATTGCACAGTCACTGAGCCTCTCCCTCATCCTACAACCCAGTTCTAGCTTAGTCAGTGGATCAACATGCATCATCTTAGATTGAGATTTTATCGGGCTGATGTGATATTGTCGTGAGTGAATTGCATATGTAGGAACTCTATCAATCCATGACAAGATTATTAAGAAGGAGACAGAGAAAGGAAACATGTTGAAAGACATCTTTGTAGTTGGATATGAAATTTGATCAATCAACACAAAGCAAAGGGACACCAGTTTGTGATCACAACTCAAGACTTGATATCATTGAAGACTCCTCATCTTTAAGCCATATGGAGGTGGACATAAGAGCATACTCAAGAAGACACGTAGCAAGGAGCAACAAGAATGGCTTGATATTTCCATGTCATCATGTAGTCCATGTTAGTAGTCTCATGTCATGTCTTGTCATGAGTCGTCACATCATTATTGTGGATTATGTAGTTATCTATTCAAAATGTATTATAAAGTGGAAGTCCAAAGGACATGTGCAGAAGATGAAGAGTCATGTAAAGTTGAAATTTCATAGGAAGTCAAACAGTCATAAGGGTAGTAAAAGAGTCACAAGGGAGGTGAAGCATCACCCCATTGGTTATATATACATCCTCATTGTATGAGAAAAATATTTTTCACCTTGGCTTCTCCCATAAGGCATCAAAGAGACAAAGTTAGTAATTTTAGGGAGCAAGTTGTGGCTCCAATGCTCCACTATTGGAGCTAGTGGTGTCCACTGTATACATGTGTCATAAAAATTTTACTTAATATATGAAGCCTGATGGCTAGCATGTTCTTCATGCATGAATTAAGACTGTTTATAACATTGTTTTTTTTATGTTTATCATTCATGTTTGTTTTTTACATGTACTAAAGTAGTTGAACTATTTCAGTTATTTTAGTGCTCATTGCGTTGAAGATGTTGTGTATTGGTTATGATGACTATTGCATCTTTGTGGATTATTCTGTCGGATGCTAGATAGATATTTTTTCTTGAATTAGTTTCATGACCATCGCATCTTTGTGGACTATTATATTGGACATTAGATGGATCTTTATCGTTTCTGTGTGTCTCTACTAGGGTGCTACTATGACCTTGCTCTTAGGGGCTCACCTTGTTTCCCCTCCGCAATAGAAGAACCTTGACACGCCTACATCCAAACACTCACTAGGCACACTCGCTTCTTGAAGGAACATATGTGATCCTCTATCTTGCTGACAACTAAAGCCAAGGAAAATATATAAGAATATATGGAAAACGGGTTGACACTCTAGATGGGGCTCTTATTCCAAACAGTGTGAGATCTAATTGGGACTTCACATCAGGGAGACCCCCTTGGTTGACAGATTTCTATCACCATCAACAAAATGGCGCTATAAGGAGGGTAAATCGACAAGTTTTGTCCATTGAGTTTGCTTTGAAACTCTTATTCATAATGGCTCTTCCCTAAATAATAATGCTGGGATGTTTTTCTAAAGAGCTTAATCTTACCATCCCTGCGGAATTTATTCTTAACCTATCCCATTTTAAGTTTGATGGTGAGGTTGAATTAACTCTCGAGCATTTGTTTCAAGTTTTCCATTTTTTCCTTTCTAATGGAATAGATTGCAAGGATTCCATGGCTAGATTACTCCCCCTCACATTTTAAGGTCGTGTTAATCGATGGTGTCATACATTACCCATTGTGTCTATCCTTTCATTCGACTAGCTTGCAAAGGAGCTGCATAAAGCATTTGATAGGTGTGATTATCAGGATGTTATTAAAAGAAATAATCAACTAAGAATGAAGCCTAAGGAATTATTTGAGGATTTTTTTATCAATTCCTTCACCTTTTTTATGAATTTCCAGGAGAAGACATAGATTGGGATTTCTTTAAACTAAAATTTAAGCATTTGGTTCAAATCTATTTCCATGGTGAATCTTAACCCCCTGATTCTTCTACTTCCCTAAATTTTTTAAATCATGAAGCACCTCTAATTTTAGAGGAGGAAAATGCTACTCCTTTTGTTCCTTGTCCTCATTTTCTAGTTTCGATGTGGGTGCCTCCTTGTGGTGATAATAAAGTTGAGAAATCTGAAAATCAAATTCCTAATCCATCTCTTCATCGTCCTTCCACTTCTCATGATTTAGGTCTAATGAAATAAACCCCGGAGTGGCTCATGGATCCTAGGGTGATGGTTAATCCTTTCATACCAAAAGATGACATTGCCACTCTTAACATCAAACTTAAATCTAGTTCCATCGAAAGTGTTACTTTTTCAAGGGGCATTTGTCATCCTTTATCATCTACATGATGACTCTACGAATCATGATTTGTGCAATCAATATTCTCCACCAACTAGCCCTTAATGCTCTCTTAATTTTCAAGTTGCTAGATCAAATTACGATGAGATACAAGGAATTCACATTACATTGGTAGAGGAGGAGGAAAGTGAAGATACTTTTGATTTGATCTCTTCCCTTTTTCAAAGTATCCCTTGTCAAGATGATGCACTTCCATTCTTGGATGATTTTCAATCTACTAATGTCGGTAGTGAATTAAATGCAACCAATTCTTTCGATCAATCCGTGGCCTTAGGTAACAATCATTCTGATGATGATGACTTTGTTGATGTGTGCGGTCATGAATGCCCTAGTGCACCAACTTATCTTTCAATTTCTCAAAAAAAAATTGTTTTAAGATATCTAGATCTTAAATCTCTTCCGGTCAAAGAACATTCGCTTGTGAGTGATTCTGGATTTAAGACATCTATGGTATATATTTTTAGACATAGTTACCAGAGAATCCATAGTAAAATTTATTTTTCCGTCAACGTTTCAAATCCCAACTGCGATCCATCATCAAGACATTCCTGAATGCTGAAAGAAGAAGGGCTTAATTAAGAGATATAAATAGTTGTGAGTGATTCTTCCTCTTCACCTCCCTATCCTTTCTGATCTACTCTTTATAACGTGCCAACTCGTGAGGGAGACTCTCAATGCTCTTCAAAAAAATTATCTCATGAGTTTAATCTTGAAATGACACAGGATAGTGAGAAAACCCGTGATGAAGAAGGAAGTGGTGAAATTATAGAGCATCCACTCCCTCATCATCTCTTGTTTTATATGGGGGAAACTCCCCTAACCGCTAACCTTCAATACATTACAGTTTAAATATAAACAGTCCACCATATGGTTAAGTAACAACTGGTGGCAGAGTTGATTGAAGGCTTGGTCTGCAAAAGGGAGGTCGTGGGGTCAAACCTTGGAACCTCCACATAAATTTTGTTGAACTTCTCTCTGCCTAGGCCATTGGGAGGTGCCACGTGGAGGCCTCCGGGCTTGGCACGTGGCATTCTCTCAATGGTCCAAAACTAACCAATCAAACTGCGCCATGTCACCAATCTGAAACCCAATAAGAAAATGACACTTGTCACACTATGATGAGATTTTGATCATCTGTTGACCCTTCCTAGTCACTTTCCACGTCAGTAGTACGGAATGTTGATTATGCAGTGACTGGGCATTTTTTTTGTGAATTTCACATGTTTAGCAAAGCGAACAGAACCAATAACTTCCTCATATGAACTCAATTTTCAATGAAACGAGTTGCGTTAGGATCATTTTTCTAAGACAGGTGTGGTCATTTAGGTTTTTATCCATTCTAAGAACTTTGATTTTTGAGCTAAATACTAAGCACCTGATCATTCCTCCCCACTAGAAGCCTTTTGGACCTCAAAAGATACTATCAATTGTTCAACAAGTGAAGGTACAGCTCCCTCACCTTCTCGATCTGCAACCATTTGGCTTTAGAAGGTTTTTGTCCCTTGAGTCCCACTCTAAGGTATTCAATATCCCCTCTTTTCAACGTCTTGGTTCTTTTCTCAAGTATGAGATCCTGCTGAAGTTCATCAAGATATTATAGTGAGAAATAATCTATTTATGGCATCTGAACATGCTCTCCTTAATCATCAATCAAAGGAGGCTCAAACAATCTCAAATTCTCAACATTAACAACAGAGTATATTTTCATATAAGGAGGCAAATCAAGCTTAAATGCATTGTTACCAATCTTTTCCAGAATTTTAAAAGGACCATAACATATTGGCTTAAGATTTTTACCTTCCGCTTGAAGTCTTTCTTTACTAATATATAACCATACTTCGTCTCCAACTTGAAATTTGTGATCAACCTGGTGTTTTTCATGCCTTGCCTTATAGTTTCTTTGACTTTTCTCAAGTTGTTCCTGCATTGGATGATGTATCAACTGAATTTTCTCTATGAACTTTCTTTCCTTATCAATGTCACTATGACCATGAATGGGGACATATTTCTCAAAGATGAAGTCCAATGGCAATCTTGGTAAGTACCCATAACATGCCTCAAATGGCGATGTGTTTGTGGAAGAATGCTTTACCCTGTTGTATGCATGTTGCATGTAATGCAACTCTTCATGCAACAACTTGGGATGTTTACTGTAATATCCTCTAAGAAGATGAACGATTGTCCTGTTGACCAACTCGGCTTGTCCATATTTTTGTGGATGAAAGTTTGTACTCTTCTTCAACTTTGTGTCCATCATGTCCAACAAATTTGACCAAAAATTCCCAACAAATCGAGAATCTCTATCACTTACATGTGTGGCCAATAACAATACCTTTGGAGATTGACTACTATCACTTACATGTGTGGCCAATAACAATACCTTTGGAGATTCACTACTATCTCTCCTACACCAAAGTGTCCAGCAATCAATGAAGTGTGTGCATCCCTTATGATATTGTTGCTTTCTCCCTATGGAATAAACAGCTTACCCAAATGATACAAAAACTTGTTATGTACATGATAATCCAACTCTTCAATTTGGTTTCCTTGACTCAAGCTTGCATACACATCTTGAAAGTCATTATCATTTGCATATTTCTCAATGTAAATTTCATGCAAAATAGAATTATGATTATGCTTGAGTATAATAGATGAATTTACAATAGGCCTTGAAAGCATATCAGCTACCTTATTGTACTTTCCCTTTTTATACCTGATAACCAAATGAAATTGTTGTAGAAAACCCATCCATCTGAAATGTCGTGACAGCTGCAACTTTGACTATGACTGTAAATACTACAAAGGTTGATGGTCGGTATGGATAATGTCTCCTTTCCCATCAAGTAGTGTTTCCATTTGTTAATACTTTGTACCAATGCGTAAAGTACTTTGTCATAAGTGGGATAGTTAGCTACAGATCCATTAAAAATTTCAGAATGAAATGAAATGTGCTTACCATGTTGCATAAGAACTACTCCCATGGGATAATCACTAGCATCCATTTGAATCTCAAATGGTTGTCTAAGATCCGGAAGAGCCAATACCGGTGTTGAACTGATCTTTTGCTTCAAAGCATCAAATTCTTTCTTCTGTACATCTCCCCAATGGAAGACTTTCTTGACACTTTTTTAAGCATGTAATGGAGTTGTAATGGAAGAAAAATTAGCAATAAACTTTCTTCAATATTGTTTTGCCCCTAAAAAAATTCTTACCTCTGTAACTGTATTAGGCTTGGGCTAATTCATAATGACATCAAATTTAGAGGGGTTGATCTTCAGCTCACCTCCTCCAACAATGTGTCCCAAATACATTAAAGAAGTCTTGTCAAATTCACACTTTGACATATTTAAGAACAATTATTCTTTTCTCAAGACATCAAGTACTTTGTTTACATGCATGATATGTTCATATCTGGAATTGTTGAATATGAGTATATCATCTAAGTACACAATGACAAAGTCATCTAGAAATGGTTTCAATACATCATTCATAACTCTCATGAATGTAGCTAGAGCATTTGTAAGACCGAAAGACATAACAAGCCACTCAAACAATCCTTGTTTAGTTTTAAATGCAGTTTTCCAAATGCCCTCTTCAGCTATTCTAACTTGATGATAACTACTTCATAAATCTAACTTTGTGAAATACTTTGCATACCTCAATTGATCAATAAAGTCATCAATTATTTGGAGTGGATAATGGTTCTTTACCATGATTTTGTCCAGTGAATGGAAATCCACACACATGCACCAAGTCCCATCCTTCTTTGGCACCAAGACAATGGGTGAACCACATGGTGAAGTAGATGGGCATATGATAACTTTGTTCAGAAATTCTTGAATTTGCTTCTTGATTTCCATGCTTTCCATAATCGACATGCGATACATGCCAATGTTTGGAAGTGGAACATCTTGCTGCAGTTGTTTCTCATGTTGAATTCCCCTCTTTGGAGGTACCCCCTTTGGTTCCTAAAACATCTCACCATGCTTGCTTACCACATCAAACAAATCAGATTTCAATTTGTCATCACAACATTCAAAAGGTTCATAATCAATATCATTCTTTTTCTTGATCACGAGAAGAACAAAAATTTTACTTACATTCACTAGTCTCTTCATCTACCATGCATTAACCAAATCAATGTTCAGCTTTTTGCAATGGGCTCTCACAATGTACTCCACCCCATTCTTGATCAATAAGTATTTGTTTGCATGGTGATAAAATACTGCTTTCCTATCATACAAATAAGGAATACCCAAAATGATTCCTGAGATGTCAAGTGGAACTACATCTAACTCAACTTCATCAATGAACTTTTTAGTAATGGCGAACTTGGACAAACACTTCCTTGTAACCTGTAAGTTTACATTGTTAACTATTCAACCCAATGGATATGGATTATGATGAGGTACAGTTTCAAGGTAGATATTTTGGACCAAGTCTTCTAAAATTAATTTTGATTGTGAACCACTATCAAATAATGCATCAATCTTTGTATGATTTGAAATTACCCTTACATGAAACAACTCTATTCTTGATTCTTCATTTGGAGTGTTGTTTTGATTGTTTGAGGAACTAGTGCTTGCAACAACTTCTTTCCCTTTTGTGACCATGGCTTAAATCTTGGTCTCATCACTAGAATCTGAACCAAGGTCATGTTGTGTGGTAACAGTCGTCTTTTGTTTTCCCTTATTGTTTTGTTTCTTGGGCCTTAGTTCAAGATGTAATTTCCAACAATGGGCTTCATCATGCCCTGCTTTCGAACAATGTTGTCGAATGGTTTTATCCCCTTCTTTCTTCACACTTTCATTCTTCTTGTGGCCTAGACCATTGGGAGGTGCCACGTGGAGGCCTTCGGGCTTGCCACATGGCATTCTCTCAATGGTCCAAAATAAACCAATCAAACTACACCATGTCACCATTCTGAAACCCAATAAGAACACAACACTTGTCGCACTGTGATGAGATTTTGATCGTCCGTTGACCTTTCCTAGTCACTTTCCACGTCAACAGTACAGAATGCTAACTATGCAGTGACTGGGCATTTTTTTTGCAAATTTCGCATGTTTATCAAAGCGAACAGAACTCAATAACTTCCTCATACGAACTCGATTTTCAATGAAACGAGTTTTGTTAGGATCATTGTTCTGAGACAGGCATGGTTGTTTAGGTTTTGAGCCATTCTAAGAACTTTGATTTTTCAACTAAATACTGAGCACCTTATCATTCCTCCCCACTAGAATCATTTTGGACCTCAAAAGATACTATCAATTGTTCAACATGTGAAGGTACAGCTCCCTCACCTTCTCGATCTGCAACCATTTGGCTTTAGAAGGATTTTGTCCCTTGAGTCCCACTCTAAGGTATTCAACATCCCCTCTTTTCGAAGTCCTGGTTCTTTTCTCAAGTATGATATCCTACTGAAGTTTATCAAGATATTATAGTGAGAAATAATGTATTTATGGCATCTGAACATGCCCTCCTTGATCATCAATCACAGGAGGCTCAAACAATCTCAAATTCTCAACATTAACAATAGAGTATATTTTCATATAAGGAGGTAAATCAAGCTTAAATGCATTGTTACCAATCTTTTCCAGAATTTTCAAAGGACCATAACAAATTGGCTTAAGCTTTTTACCTTCCCCTGGAAATCTCTCTTTGCTAATATATAACCATACTTCGTCTCCAACTTGAAATTTGTGATCAACCTGGTGTTTGTCATGCCTTGCCTTGTAGTTTCTTTGACTTTTCTCAAGTTGTTCCTGCATTGTATGATGTATCAACTGAATTTTCTCTATGAACTTTCTTTCCTTATCAATGTCACTATGACCATGAATGGGGACATATTTCTCAAAGATGAAGTCCAATGGAAATCTTGGCAAGTACCCATAACATGCCTCAAATGGCGATGTGTTTGTGGAAGAATGCTTTACCCCGTTGTATGCATGTTGTATGTAATGCAATTGTACATCCAACAACTTGGGATGTTTGCTGGAATATCCTTTAAGAAGATGAATGATTGTCCTGTTGACCAACTCATTTTTTCCATCTATTGTGGATGAAAGGTTGTACTCTTCTTCAACTTTGTGTCCATCATGTCCCACAAATTTGACCAAAAATTCACAGCAAATCAATAATCTTTATCACTTACAATAGAAGTAGGAAGACCAAAATGAATCCAAATGTTTTGGAAGAAAATATGAGTTGTTTGTTCAGTTGTAATTTTCTTTTTACATGGTGTTAATATACACATTTTTCTGAACCTATCTACAACTACATAAAAGTAATCATGACCTCTCCTTGACAATGGAAGACCTCCTAAAAAATCCATTGAGATACTCCCCCGTGGACATGAAGGTACTAGAAGTGGAGTGTACAATCCAAGTTTCCTATTGCTAGGCTTACTTGTTGCACACAACTAACATTCTCTTATGAAATGAGAAACATTATCAATCATGTGTGGCCACTAACAATACCTTTGGAGATTCGTCACTGTCTTTCCTACACCAAAGTGTCCAACAATCAATGAAGTGTGTGCCTCCCTTATGATATTGTTTCTTTCTCCCTGTGGAATACACAACTTACCCAAATGATACAAAAACTTGTTATGTACATGATAATCCAACTCTTCAATCTGGTTTCCTTGACTCAACCTTGCATACACATCTTGAAATTCATTATCATTTGCATATTTCTCAATGTAACTTTCATGCAAAATATAATTATGCTTGAGTATAATAGATGAATTTACAATAGGCCTTGAAAGCATATCAGCTACCTTATTGTACTTTCCCTTTTTATACCTGATAACCAAATGAAATTGCTGTAGAAAACCCAACCATCTGAAATGTCATGACTGTTGCAACTTTGACTATGACTGTAAATACTACAAAGGTTGATGGTCGGTATGGACAATGGTCTCCTTTCCCATCAAGTAGTGTTTCCATTTCTTAATAATTTCTAACAATGCGTAAAGTTCGTTGTCATAAGTGGGACAGTTAGTTACAAATCCATTAAAAATTTCAGAATGAAATGAAATGTGCTTACCATGTTGCATAAGAACTACTCCCATGGCATAATCACTAGCATCCGTTTGAATCTCAAATGGTTGTCTAAGATCCAGAAGAGCCAATCCTGGTTTTGAACTGATCTTTTGCTTCAAAGCATCAAATTATTTGTTTTGTACACCTCCCCAATGAAAGACTTTCTTGACACTTTTTAATGCATGTAATGGAGTTGTAATGGAAGAAAAATTAGCAATAAACTTTCTCCAATATTGTTTTGCCCCTAAAAAAATTCTTACCTTTGTAAATGTATTGGGCTTGGGCTAATTCATAATGACCTCAAATTTAGAGGGTATGATCTTCAACTCACCTCCTCCAACAATGTGTCCCAAATACATTAAAGAAGTCTTGTCAAATTCACACTTTGACATATTTAAGAACAATTATTCTTTTCTCAAGACATCAAGTACTTTGTTTACATGCATGATATGTTCATATCTGGATTTGTTGAATATGAGTATATCATCTAAGTACACAATGACAAAGTCATCTAGAAATGGTGTCAATACATCATTCATAACTCTCATGAATGTAGCTAGAGCATTTGTAATACCGAAAGGCATAACAAGCCACTCAAATAATCCTTGTTTAGTTTTAAATGCGGTTTTCCAAATGTCCTCTTTAGCTATTCTAACTTGATGATAACCACTTCGTAACTCTAACTTCATGAAATACTTTGCATACCTAAATTGATTAAGCAAATCATCAATTATTTGGAGTGGATAATGGTTCTTTACCATGATTTTGTCTAGTGAACGGAAATCCGCACACATGCACCAAGTCCCATCCTTCTTTGGCACCAAGACAATGGGTGAACCACATGGTGAAGTAGATGGGCATATGATAACTTTGTTCAGAAATTCTTGAATTTTCTTCTTGATTTCCATGCTCTCCATAATTGACATGTGATACATGCCAATGTTTGGAAGTGGAACATCCTGCTGCAGTTTTTTCTCATGTTGAATTCCCCTCTTGGGAGGTAACCCCTTTGGTTCTTGAAACATCTCGCAGATTTGAATTTGTCATCACAACCTTCAAAAGATTCATAATCAATATCATTCTTTTTCTTGATCACGAGAAGAACAAAAATTTTACTTGCATTCACTGGTCTCTTCATCTGCCATGCATTAACCAAATAAATGTTCAACTTTTTGCAATGGGCTCTCACAATGTACTCCACCCCATTCTTGATCAATAAGTATTTGTTTTCATGGCGATAAAATACTACTTTCCTATCATACAAATAAGGACTACCCAAAATGATTCCTAATATGTCAAGTGGAACTACATCTAACTCAACTTCATCAATGAACTTTTTAGTAATGGTGAACTTGAACAAACACTTCGTCGTAACCTATAAGTTTACATTGTTAACTATACAACCCAATGGATATGGATTATGATGAGGTACAGTTTCAAGGTAGATATTTTTGACCAAGTCTTCTAAAATTAAGTTTGATTGTGAACCACTATCAAATAATGCATCAATCTTTGTATGATTTGAAATTACCCTTACATGAAACAACTCTATTCTTGATTCTTCATTTGGAGTGTTGTTTTGATTGTTTGAGGAACTAGTGCTTGCAACAACTTCTTTCCCTTTTGTGACCATGGTTGAAATCTTGGTCACATCACCAAAATTTTAACCAAGGTCATGTTGTGTGGTAGCAGTCGTCTTTTGCTTTCCCTTATTGTTTTTTTTCTTGGGCTTTAGTTCAAGATGTAATTTCCAACAATGGGCTTCATCATGCCCAGCTTTTGAACAATGTTGGCAGATGGTTTTATCCCCTTCTTTATTCATACTTGCATTCTTCTTTCCCTTCCATTTTCCACCCTTATCTTTCTCCTTACCCTTGAAAGGCTTCTTCCTACTACCCTCTTCCTGAATTTTATTTCCCCTTGTTTCAAGGTGTGTGGCTTGCACACATACAAGATCCAAATTTCTTGGATTAAACGTAAGGATAGTATGTTTCAAATAGGAATGTAAACCCCCAATATATTTCAACAGTGTATCTTGGGAATTCAAACTTACTCCTAGCAACAAAGCCCTCTTTTCAAGCTTCTGTGGTAGTTTTTTGCAGTGGTATGATCCGGATTATCCACATAATCCGAATCATACCACTGCAAAGCCCTCTTTCTAAACTCCTGCGTATAGTCTTGGACTGTTTGGCCTTTGAGATGCCTAAAATTCTACCAACTCATAACGACTTTTTGCATATAGGCTAAAGGGTAAAACTATCTTTTAATTTCATAAACAAATTCAACCCAAGAAATGGATATCTTACCATGAATTCACATTTCCTCTTGAGTCTTTGCTTCCCACCATATTAATGTTTCTCCTTCTAGCCTCAATGAAGCCAACTGGACCTTTATGTCATCTTCCAAAGGTTCTGAACTCTACAGTATACCTCCAATTGTCGAATCCAATTGTCTAACTTTTCTATATTCACTTCACCATTGTACATGGGAAGTTCAAAATTAATGTCCAATTTGAGTAAGGGAGTTTTTCTTTTTGGGGTTTGGGAATGAGTATGGACAGTTTTGGTGGTGGAAGTGGAAGATGTTTGAGATGTTGAGGATGATGAAGATGATGAGGAACATGGTGAATATGGTGGATATGGAGGTGGCTTCCCTCCATTACCTTGGAATCCTTCTTATCATCTTTTTTGTCTCCTGAGCTTCCTTCTCCATGTGGAGGTTTAGAACTCTCTCCAACCTTTCTAGTGTTCCTCTCTTCATAGAGGACTTTAACAATCTCAGTTAAAGTGTAGAAAGTTTTCTTGAATTATTCCTCTTCTAAAGAAGGATCTTCTATCTCTCTTTCTCCAGACATAATGGTTTTGGATTTAGGCTCAGAAACTGGTATTACTTGTACCTCTTCAATCTCGTTTGAAGGCAATACTTGAGGAGTTTCAAGTGCAGCTAGAATTGGAAATTTGGGTGGTGGAGATTATGGCCTTGTGGCTCTCCTTCTTCTGGGCATAACCTCGGGAGTTGCAACCAATAGTTTCCCTTCTCCTCTCTGCAACTTTAACCTTGTAAGCATCACAATTTTGCAACTATTAAAACTCTAATTGCACAAAACTCAAGCAAGCAAGCAAATCAATCTTTGCTCTGATACCAACTTGATATGTTATTGAATGTTAGTCTTGTTGTGCTAATTTCAACTACAGATTTATAAACATGTGCTTGTTCATTGTTTCCTGTGCATAGATTTCCTTAGGTTGTTTGGTGATTGAAATAGGTAAATTTCATCAAGTTTAATGTGACATTCATGAGAAAAATAGCTTAAAAAAATAGTGTTGAATAGTAGAAACAAAAATTACAGCAAACCATCAATTGAACACTTTAACATAGTGTTTTGATGAAGGATTTCACCCCTCCTAGGCTACATCTCCTTGGTTCAGCTTCCATTGCTTGGGCCTTTGTATTAGCTCAATATGGCAAAAAAGTTATTTACAAAGATCTATTGCTACTGATACCTACACTAATGTGTTCAAAATGTTGAAATTATCTAGGAACACCTTTTCCTGAGCTCAATTTGGTCGAAAATTTCTCCAGTTATGGCTCAAACAGTCTTTTCCTAGAAAAGCTCCTCCAAAACTAGAATAACTCCAATTAGGGCCACTAAATTTGGGGTTCGCGCCGAAATGGTGGATTCCGCTAAAATTTTGTCATTTTAAACTTAATTTTAATTAAATGTTAAGCGGGTTTAATGACCCACTAATCCGAGATTAGTGCGGTAAATGCACAATTAGGCTAACTGTAACTGTCAGTGGTTTATGTGGGGTCACATGTGGTGTAACCGTCACAGTTTTCGTAGCACTGGCCGCCAGGTCCAACTAACCTCCACCATAACTGTTGGATATGCATTCACATGGCACGGAGACTATTGGAGTTAAGGTTTATGGAGTTGTCTATTTTAAACTGTTTACGGAAACCGTTGTGTGTTCACATGGGTGCATTAACTATTGCGGTGTTGCTTTGTGGAGCCGTTGTATTAATCCTTTGCGGTAACAGTGGGTGTGTTCATATGGGTATGATTGGCCTGCAAGTTGTCCCTCCCCTAACCGACAACCTTCAACACATTACAGTTTAAATATAAACGATCCACCATATGGTTAAGTAACAACTAGTAGTGGAGCTGGTTGAAATCTTGGTCTGCTGAAGGGAGGTCAAGTGGTCTAACCCTAGCACCTCCACATAAATTTTGTTGAACTTCTCTCTGCCTAGGCCATTGGGAGGTGTCACGTGGCGGCCTTCGTGCTTGCCACGTGGCATTCTCTCATTGGTCCAAAACTAACCAATCAAACTGTGCCACGTCACCAATATGAAACCCAATAAGAACAAGACACTTGTTGCACTGTGATTAGATGTTGAACATCCATTGACCCTGCCTAGTCACTTGCCATGTTAGCATTATGAACTGTTGACTGTGCAGTGACTGGTCATTTTTTTTGCAAATTCCACATGTTTAACAAAGCGAACAGAACTCAATAACTTCCTCATACAAACTTGGTTTTTAGTGAAACGAGTTGCGTTAGGATCGTTTTTCTGAGACAGACGTGGTCGTTCAAGTTTCGAGCCATTCTGAGAACTTTGATTTTTGAGCTAAACACTGAGTGCCTAATCACTCGTTCTTGATAGATTTTAGAATTCATTGTTACAATTTTCCTATTTCTTGAGATCACATTTTTTATCATATTGTTGTATTAAATTCATTCTCATGCAAATATCTTGTATCGAATTTGGGTTTGGAGTGTATGCCTTTCGTAAATGTGTGGAATCACAAATTTGATCAATTCAAAGATTTCCTTTGGTTGAAAAGTCCATATCTATTGAGTGTTGTGATGAATAATTAGCTCCTAGTTTTTCTTATGAATGACTTCATGACACCAGAAATCCTCTTGAGTGTTGGAAAGCGCTTGAGCTATTTGTTGAATCAGGTTCCTCTTTTTCATCCATTGCATCTTGACTAGTTTCGTATGCTCGTTATACTAGCATTCCTTTTCAATTCTTTCAATGATTGTGATTCTTGTAAAGTTTGTCACCAGTTACAAGAAAATGGTTTATCACATTCGGCATGCAAGGAAGTTGATTATGTTATTTAGAGCATTGGCATAGTTGTTCATTTTGATTTATATTTGTTAACTACAAATCAGGAATCTTATGTTTTAATTAGTTCATCTGATCATGATTCTGTCTCTGGTGACTGGCATTCAACTTACCATTTTCCCATCATCACATCCAATGACGGTTGTATTACATCCTTTGATTTTTATGTTTTCACATCTCATCCTTTGAGTAATTATCAGGCAATTGAGGCACTTTAGCCTTCACTAATGGTCATGTTGGGTCCTCACTGTCTTGACAAGCCAACTAAATATGATCAGATCAATTGTCTCTCACAATATTCTCATCCTGATATCATGCTCTTAATTGCAAATTCATCTTTTCAGAGATTTTAGAATGTTTAAAAGGATTGTTTCGAATTTCATGATCCAATCTATGATTGCCTGGAAGCATCTTTTTTACCAAGCCCTTTGGTTAAGAGAAAGTTTTGGTCTTTTCTCATGCTTGATAAGAAGGATGACACAGATGTGTTGAAAATAGAAACAAGAAATGTTAAAAATAGCATCAAGAAAAACCTTAATTTAATTTTGTCCTTGAATTAAATTAGGAATTAAATTGTAATTCCACATCTCATGACAACTTGTAAATAGTTAACTAAGTTAATTTGACTTATTTGGCTCATTTAATTCGAGTTGGGAGTCTAATTAGAGTCATGTAGAGTGTCTCCTACTTTATAAGAGTCGTGGTTGAGTTTATTTTGAGTTGCAATTATTTAATTCAATTTAATTGCGTTGTAATTATTTAATTCAGTTTAACTGAGTTAAGCTCAGTTAACTAGTTCCAACTGATGGAGGAATTAGTGGGATATCCAGTAGTGGGGTGTAACCTGTAGTAGTGGGGTGTAACCAACACTGATCAACTAGTAAACTGAAGATTCACTCATAATTAACTCATGCATGTTAGACTAGAGAAAGACCCAATTGAGATTGGAGTTCAGGGACAGTGTACTATCAGTTGTATAATCATCTGAATTGTACATCTAGTGCATCAGAGGAAGGCCTATGAGGATTGCACAATTCATATTTGTGGAATTTCCCAGTTAAATATGGGCTAATTCCCTAGGAAATTGCGTAAGGAAATAGGAGCTTGGAAGGCAGAAGAATTGGCTAAGTATTAGCTTGAGCTTGTCTGGGAAGCAGTGAGATAGATAGAGATAGTGCAGAGGTTGCTTGGGCTTGAGCAAAGCATTGTAACCTTCTCATATGTTCTGATTAATGCAATATACAGATAGCATGGGTTTTTATCTATGGATTTATGTTGGCCGAATAAATCGTTCTTGCGGACAAGACCGATCTCCCTAGTATCGAATGATATCTAGCAACAAAGAGCACAAGCAACTTTTCTCTAAACATGTTTCAATTCATAAATGAATACTAAGAGGTGTATCAGACCCTACCTCAGTCCAACGCTTGTTTGTAGCAGTTTAATCCCAACATCTTTAAGCAATTCCCTTTTAATAACCTGCATACACAAACAAACACACATCAAAGAACACCTGCAAGATATATAATAAAACATGTTCATTATGAAGATCAAGGAGCTCATAAAATAAACCATTAGAGACAGTTCATTGAGAAAAACAAACTTGATTGTATTAACTTTATGAATAAAAGAACCTTACAACCTTTGCCTTGATGTTGCACAAGCTCTTTCCAGGGTCCAACAGGAGTCTCCTCTACTTTGAAAAGCCTCACTCACTTCCCAAATTACATGAAAGGTATTTGATCTCTCCTCTCACAAGCTCAAAAGGGAAGTCTAATTTCCAGCAGCATTTACCCTCAAGAATCTTCAGCTTTCAACCCCTCCTACAACCAGCCCAATGCCTGAATTTATAGTGCAAATGGAGGAGGTTGCATGTCCACCATTGAAGGGATAAGTTCCTCCTTCAATGTAATAAGCATCTCATATCATGGAGTTAGCTCCCTTAGTTATGGAATGGATGAACCAAGGTGGAGCGGACTTGCCAGCGCAATATTCCTTCTAGAAGTGTCTAGAAGTGACCCAAGATGTTTTTTTAAGAATGAACTCACACCTTTTTAACTTTTACAGGGGTTCGCACCCATCACTTAATAGACAGAGCGATCAGGTTCGTAGGAAACATGGCCATTGGGTGCGGCACCACAGGCAATGCTAGGAGAAAGTGAGAAACCAGGATTTGAGATATTTTTAAGGTCTTTCTCCCATTTTCAAGGTTTGACATGAAGAGTTGAGGCTTAAGACTTGCAAAGGAGGTATGTATGAGTGTTGATGGACTCACACAAACTGTAGAAAGTCATGGTGACAATTTTTTTGTGTAACAAGGAGATTTTTAGGAAATTCTTTTATATGACATCTTAAAAAAATAATTATAATTAATTGAATTGCATATTGGCTCAAGGCCACATTTCGAACCGAGAACCATAACTCCATTGCATAAACCTTATTAAAACTGAACAGACATAGAATAATAATCCATGCGAGATAAACTTGAAAGACCCACATAGAAACTATAGTTATATAATGGATGAAAGAGTTCAAACATGTGTGCACTATTTCATTCACACCAGAATAACTGTAATACAACCGAGTATTATACATACAAATTGTAGCCCGATAAACCCTTGCATAACTAAACGATTTAGCAAAAGGAAAACTAGACGGACCTGTGTGACAGAGAGTTCAGGAACCGTCGTGGGTACAAAGCCCACTAGGATCTAGGCTCATGCAGAGAAGGACCTTAAAAATAACCAGAGTGAGTTCTCCAACTAAAACAAAAAATACCCTTAAACCCTAACCAATCGATGGTTCTATGCTATTATTCGAAGAACAATAAGCCATTATAATGAGGTGAGCTGAGACTATATGACAATCATGACCCGTAATCCTCCAGCCAGGAAACACCCAACTCAAAACAAGTCTTACCCGGGAGTTGTGGAAGCCACCATTGAAGGAGCGCCTCTCTTACTGGTATAACTAAGAGCCAAAGCCGTACCCGGAAAATCCTGTGAGGTGCATAAACCCACACATAAAAAATATGATTATAACAATCTGGTGAACATATAACGCTTTCAGCTATGCATGATAAGGAAGGTAGGTATGTGACAGTATGCAAACACAAAATTACCTGGAAAGACTTTACCGCTGCCAGACCCTGACCCTGAAACGATATCGGCAACATCAATGAAATTCTGAGCATCCAGAAGATTGGAGCTATTGAAGGAAGGGCCAAACCGGATCAGGCTCCGAAGAAGAGCTGCCCAGCAAATGAGGTCAATCCCATCGTACTCCGGAGAAGAGGTAAATCCTGAGAAGAGCACAACTGTTAGATCGCGAGAGATGAGTTGCACCATCGATGAGGGCGGGGTTTCCAAGTGGAGTAGATGAGGCTAGACAGCCTGCCCAAGCCACGTACAGGATAGAGCAACTCAACTGATTTTCTTTCAATGCACAACAAAACTCAAAGGTGAAAAGAAGGTAACTCAACTGATATTTAGAAAAAGCAGTCAACTTCAAATCAATGGTTGAAAGTGTCTCGCCTGATCAAACGGAGCAGAATAAAAATGTTGACGAAGAAGTTGATGCATAGAAAGGCCTATCGACTTAACAATGGCATGTCTCCATTATTGAATGTGCCACACCTCCTGAAGTAATTGCAATGACCGTACAATGACCGTAGATAACTCCAAAACTAATCATGGTGAATGAAGATATAAATAATGCCACAACTCCCTAATGGAAAGTGTCATAACTCCCACATCTCCTCAATTGGATGTGCAACTCTCAATGTAATTGTAGTGAATGCGGGTGCAGTGAAGATGCAAGCTTGTTGCCACATCCAAAGCTCTAAAAACCAAGTTAGGACTTTACCAAATGTTTCACAAGAGATCAAAGTTTGAGTTCCCAAAATCTTTTTTGTTATGGAAAGAGAAGCTTATCATCAAACCAATGTGGCTGTTGCAATCAAGAGACATGTTTGAATAACACGAAGATTTCAATAGCAAAGTATTGATTAGGCTCAATTTACGAGTGATCAATATTGCATTAAAATGTATATTTTCCCTTCTTAAAAACTTGGTTTAACTTTTTTAAAGTATAATTACGATGAATATTCAAAGGCTTCTTAGTGCAAGTGGACATGGTTTTCTTTTATTTGCCAAATGCAACATAAAGAAAGTTAAAGTATGATTACGGTGAATATTTAAAGGCTTCTTGGTTGTCTCTTATTTACCAAATGCAACCTAATGAAAGTGGCAATTGACTTTTAGGAACTCCATAAAATGTCAGTTACAATGGTTATTCATATGCCACTCTTGGCTCCTCCAAACCAAACAAAATTAAAAATAATTAACAAAAGCGTCTCCGCCTTGGCTCGAGTGAATATGAAGCGTGGGGCAATCCCTCTTGTATTGGCCAAGATATCTCAATATTAAAGTGCTGAATTTATTGTATCACGCTACCTTGTTTGAAACGGAATCTAAAAATCTTATGGAATTTCAAAGGAATTAGCGTGTGATTTCAATGACACTAATTTTTTAAGTATTTGAAAATCCTTTTAAAGTGTTTTTTTTCAAAAGAAGCAATCCAAGGTATATTCTCAATAAGAAGCAATCTAAGGTATATTCTCAATAATTATACGAGAATCTGGGAAGTTGCGTATAAGGAATAAAAAAGAAAAGAAAAGGAAAGCATTATAATTAAAAATTATGAGTGAATGTTGAATGAATTTGATCCTAAGAAGTTTGGTTACTTTTAATATTATTATTATAATAATGATGACTGGTTAATGTTCACAGAGATTAATATAATTTATCAGAGTTTAAAAAAAGTGATTAACTTGGGTTTTTTAATAATTGATTTTTATAATAAAAAAGAAGGGAGAGAAGCGTTCTGAGATTACTGTAGTTTTGTTGACTTAACAAGGCAAGAAGGTTAGTAGTGTGACAAATGTTTGGAAAAGGAGAACGGATGCGAGTCAGGGTTGACAATTTAAGAGAAAGTGCTTTTCATCTTCAACTCTCTTAGTATCGCAAAGGGGGCAGATTCTTTCGTCCCAAGGTGTTTTGGGAATAGACCAATGTCCGGTTTCACTTTGAAGCTCATGAGAATTAGTTCTTATATTAGTAATGTTCATTTTCTTCTTAGCACTTATCAAGGTATAAAGATAATTCTGGTTATCAAGAGTGGGTTTGATCACCTCCTTATAATATCTTAGCTTCCTTTTTCCCTCTAACTCCTTATCATCCCACAACTTATCCTTGAATTTTAAAATAATAGTATTTTTAATATTATCCTTATTCTCCAAGATGATCTCCTCCTTTATCCCCTAATGGTGAAGCTAGGACCAGGCATCCTTATGACAACCTTGCTTAAGTCGGAGGTCGGGTTTTTGACTAGAGTTAGAAGCAATTTTGGGGAGTCTCTTAGCTTCCATGTTGTACAACTTCTTTACACCAGATACCTAAACATAGTTATGCTTTCAATGAGGGAGAGACTAGCTTCAATCAAGAGGATAGGGTAGGGAGTATTTCCTTTAATCTTGAGGTTGTAAGTTATAAATTGTTTTTGGATCATCTCAATCTTTCTCCATGATTTTCTAGATATACGGCAACCCAAAACATCATAATAAGAGTATTATAGAGTTTAAATTAAATTACAAAATATTTTATTTTTAAATTAATGTTATATTTTTTCAAATTAAAATATCACATTTTTACAATTAAATTATAATACATATCTATTATGTGAATAATGATATTTTATGGTGTGAAATGATATAATGTGTAAATACTGTAAATGCATTGTAAATATTTTTAGTGTCAAGCTCAAGAATAAGATTAAGCTAGCAAATTTGTAGGAGTATGGGTAAGGGGATAGGACTATCAAGTGATTATGTTGTAAAAATATGAGCTCAAGGACAAGACCCAATTAGTGAATTCATATGAGTATCGCTCAAGAGATAGGACTATAATCTGGTTATGTATGTAAAAACATGACTTAAAGGAAATACATAATAATGCAATTTCCTTGAAAAAGGTTGTTTAAAAAGAAACAAGGGTACCATGCTACCACAAAAGGGAAAATGATAGGGGGTGGATGGGTGATTGAGTTGGCACTTGTAATTCAAAGACACACTTTCCTTACCCATGATTCCTTACAATCATTTCCCATCAATCTTTGATTTTGTTGGTTCTTTTGATGTTTCCTAATGATTTTTGAGAAGGGTGCACTTGTGACATGCAAACTCTTAGGGAAAAATCATTTTTAATTTCATTCAATAATTCGTTCTTACACTCCTCCGTTTGAAATAAGAGCAATTCTCTCTCATTAGCATTCTTCATGAGTCCCATTTGAATGTTCTTCCTCTTGTTGTTCATGGATGAACTTGTTTGAGGCTATGGCTTTTATGTCTACAAATGAGGAGAGAACCCTTTCAAATTTTGGTTGGGAAGAGCCTATGGGAAGTTGGGGATTTGTTGCTAAAGAATGAGATGAAACATGATGGTTTTAAGTAAAAAATTATGGCTAGAATGTCCACAAAAACTAAAACAAACACCATTAAAACCTATAACTTTTTTAGCACTAGTCATAAACAATTTGAACCAAGTGTTCTCCTCCAAGTCATTCAAATTAGGAAACTAAAAGTCTTGGGGCCTTCTTTCATGGTCTAGAAGGCAAGATGATCCCCAAGAGAATATGGAGCAAAAAAAAGAATGATAGGCCTTCTGTTATGAAGGAGAAGAAAATACCATAGTGATTGATTGCTTGGTGAAGACCGATAATGCTTAGTGGTAACAAAGTTTACTATGTCATGAGAGTAATGGGTTCAATTGAGTGAAATTAAACCATGTAAAAGGCTTCTAAATCTTGTTGGTATCATGATCTCGCATAGGATGAAATCCATAATTGATTCTTACAATTTAATAAACTTATCTTCATTTACAAATAAATGTTCATACTTACTTATATGTAAAGTAACCTATATTTACGCTAAATAAATAAATAAATTGTGAAAAAATATATAGTATAATTAAAATAAAAAATTCATAAAACCCTATGACTTATTATACCTGCTGTAATAGGTATTATGCATTGAGTTTATGCTAACTTTGAATTAATTTAGTAAAAAATAACAAATATTTTTCTATTTACAAAAGTTACACTTTAGTATTTTTTTATTCTTATTTATCTCTTATCTCATTGGTTGTCTATTTACACATCTTATTGGCCATTACTCAGAAATCTATGTCTGCATTTATGTTTAATATTACATGTGTACATGCCCATCTTTATGAGATTCAATAGTGCTCATAGATCCGTAGGGATTTTAAGGCATAACCGACCCCACGAAATGACCTTAACTTACGCGTTATCCCTATTAGACGTTTTCTCATTAGCATCTTCAACCATCATTTCACATTCTATAATTACTTGCGCCCCCAAGAAATTAATAAAAAGAACAAAGACTTTGTACAACCCACCTTCTCTATAATAAAAATATAGGTGACACGTCCCAACAGTGTCATATATACGAATGGTTTGGTGAAATTGTACACATCCATCGAGTTCTGAATATCGAAATCACACATGTTGTGGATTATATTGAATATCAAATCCACTCATGTTGTGGATTATACAACATCGTCATTCCCATATTCCATGTGACTTGGCAACTTGGCGAGTTTGATAGTGTTATTAATTAGCTATGCAAATCAATGTTATTATTTATGGTCTGGTAATGGGCATGGTGCATGGTGGGGAGAGCGTTTCAAATTGCAATAACACTAATTTTATAGTGATAGGGTACAAATAATTCACTTCACATTTTTTATGGTGCATGGTGGGGAGAGCATTTCAAATTGCAATAGGACTAATTTTATAGTGATATACAAATAGTTTACTTCACATTTTTTAAATTATTTTTTATTACATAGTTTTTTGATAGGGTACAAATAATTTAATGCTAGTGTGACAACTAAGTTATGATAGGTTTTCTAACTTGTAAAATAGAAAAAATAATTTCACTTTACATTTTTAAATTATATTTTGTTATATAATTTTAAACTTTGGTGATACAGATTTGGTGATTCAATGATATATTATTACATCGTTATTGCATAATTTAAAATATTAAAATTATATGGAAATACAGAAGTAATTCAAAGTTTTTTCTAAAATTCTAATTATACATTTTAATGTAATCTCCTTTCTATTTTATCATATGGCTATTTCTATTTGAAGAAAAGAAAATGTGTATATGTGAAGTTTGGAAAATGTCATATCTATATTTCAATTGTTAAGTATAAGCTAAAATGATGTGAAATCTTTGTATTACATATATAGGAATTGAAACAAAATCTGATTTGTCAAGCATCCCAAGAGTGTTAGAAATTTGAATTGAACTGCCTCCTTTATAACATTGTTGTCTGCATTGATTTGGTTCAAAGAATTAGAAACATAGAAATATATTTTCATTTAATATATATATTTTGTCTTGCCTCAAATTTTATGTTGATGGTTTTTATTTATAAAAATATTTTCTAAATTAATAATTTAAATTATTACTTTTGAATTTAATAATTTAAATAATTTCAATTAAATTAAATTAAATATAAATAATTATAGCTAAATATAACCATATAATATAAATTTATAAAAATTTAAAAATTATTTCATTTTACATTTATCTAATCAATGTTCATAAATTCATGGCTTATTTATCAAATTGCAAATTTATCATATTTAAACTAATCAAATTGAAAATTTACTATATTTAAACTAACACACAGATATTAAATATTATGCAACACTTGTTATGGCATTAAAAAAATCTCAGAAAGCTCTTAAAATCTGTATATTAAAGACTTCATTAAATTTTTTATTTTAGTTGAAATAGGTGCACTAATGTCACAAAAAGTATGTACAATAATATAAAAAATATCAACCCTACACAATCAGAAAAACAAAAGCAACATAATATAATATATAGAAACAGGCTTTAAAATTGACACCCGTATGCCAATTTTTTCCATTTTTATCTGTAAAATATAGTTAATTCTAAAATAAAAACGTCATTGTTAACTTGCAAATAATTTTCCAAAAAGTTAAAATGACAGGCATATAAAAAGATTGGAAGTTTCAAATTTTATAGTTATTTATATATTTACAACTGGGACGCAACTATAAATGCTTCCCTAGCTTGTTTCCACCAATCCATCTGCCTTGTTTATTTATTTATTTACACCAACTGGCACTGTAAATCCTTTCTTGGCTTGTTTCTACCAATCCGTGTGCCTTGTTTAGCTAACCGGCGATGCTCTGAATCACTGAGAAGCAGATATATTAATTTTTTGGGCCATAACAGACAAGTACAAGAATATATTTATACATATTTTTATTTCACATGAAAAAATTAAAGTACAATGTATGTCCGATACTACTTTATATTCAAGTGTATTTAATGTGATTTAACGTTCGGAGTTGGCCAAGTCACATGTTTGAAAAATTATGCAATTCCATAATTAAAGTACAATGCATGTCCGATACTACTTTATATTCAAGTGCATTTAATGTGATTTAACATTCGGAGTTGGCCAAGTCACAAGTTTGAAAAATTATGCCGCTCCATTTGAACGTGTATAAAGCTTGGAAATGAGAGTTGTCACGCATATGAAATGCCATTGGATTTCCTTCATTTGAATTGAGTAAGCCTGCAAACTTACTTTTATGTTGGATTGTTATTACAATATTGAAAAATTTTATGTTTGTTATTTGATATTTATCTTAGCATGTTTAATGTTAATAATTTGCAAAACATTTTAGAAGTTGCATTGTTTTATTATCACAAATTTGATTGGAATTTTTGCTTCTGATAACACTCAATGTTCATATAACGCAGTAGGAATAAAGAATCTGTTTCAAAGCAAAGCCAAAGCTATGGTCGACATGGCATTTGTTATTCTGTGTGCGTTTGTGATGTATGGTGGCACTATCAATTCTCTACCATCTCCCGTGGCGAGTCTTTCTTGGACATTCTACAGCAGGAGTTTGCTTTTGTTTGAATCCACAGTGTGGCAGCGCATGATAACATACATCACACAGGCTGCAAGATTGTTGAGGCTCTACTTCCACAGCTCTAGGTATAATTATACTATGGCCAATGTCAAATTCATCAAGAGTTACCTGTGCCTATTTCTCTTTCTCACATATTGATTTTCTACCAGTTACACTCTACCTTTTTAATCGGATTAAATATTGTTACATTTTAAGAAGGAAAAAAATATTGAGTTGAAATGTCAAAAACTGGGAAAAAATTGATGCAGGATCATTTGGTCGACAGGGTGAAGACCGAGAGAGGGCGGACAAAGTTTCTGAAGAAGATTGGGAAAGATGAACAGTTCGACAAATGGACAGCAAGCCTGTCAGAGTTCTTACGTTTTTATTTAATTTCTTCCATGGTCAACTACAACATTAGATTCTGTTAGCTTAATTTTTATTTATTTTATTTTAACTGTAGTAACAGGTCTTAATTAGAGTTGTTAAAATTAGATTAATATCAATAAGCAATGTAAACAACAAACCCTTATGGAACAAAGGAGACAAAGTAAACAAATGAATAGTCAAGTAAAGTAAGTTTATAGTAACTGCCAGGCAAACTGTAATGGAATAACTATCTGGCAAACTGTAATGGACTAACTATCTGCAGTTATCTAACTGCCTGTAACTATTGTATAAAAGGACAGACAAAATAACCCAGAGGGGTTCAGCAGCAAAGCATTTGAAAGAGAATTAGAGAAATATATATATTCAGTTTCCTTCATCTAAATTCTGTGCACAAATAAACATACGACTGGAATATTTAAGTCCTCTGTAATAGAAATTCACATATATATTACTGTACATTCAATTCGTTGCAGGCAAAAACAATGACAGAGATTCACGAGAATTCACATATATATTACTGTACATTCAATTCGTTGCAGGCAAATACAGTGACAGAGATTCACGACCCCCAAAAGTCTAATGACAAGCCGAGACCGAGAGTGAGCAACAGGCGAGAAGAAATAAACAGTATCGAAGGATACAACAGTCCACAGTCGAAACTGGGTAAGCACCAGTACCAAATTTAAACATATATTACATATCACTGTATAATACATTGTAGGTTTATAAAAGTCAAATTACATGAACGAACTGTGCAACGAGGGTTCGTTGAACCGAGCCACCAAATAAAAGAACTTACAAAAACCCTCCAAGATATGGCTACGGGTTGGAACAACCAAATACTAGACTCGACAGCTATCTAACATACAGACCACAGACGCAAGCAAATACAGCAAAGACGTAGAGCCACGGAAGAAACTGAGAGAAGAACAGAGCTACCCGGGAGGTGTCGACCGAAACCCTTGCGAAGTCACGGAACTGGTCACCTGCAACCACCACAGAAGATTTAAGTTAGGGTTTGTAACCAAATCAAAACCCTCGCACCAGAAACGATATCGTGAAGCTATAAAGGAATTAACAGGAAGCGAAACCCGTGTATGGCTGAGGAGAATAGCCATACCTGAAGTGAACCGAGTCCACAAGCTCGCAGAACGAAGTGTTAACCTGACCACAGAGGGGCTGTAGAATGTTAGCTCCAACTCGAAAAGGGAACAACGAAATATAGCAAGGCACAATATATTACCTGAGTAGAGAGCCGAGCGCCGGAGAAGGACCAGGTTGCAGACCAACGAACTGCACATTTGTAAACTGAGCAAACCAGAAACCCTCACTACCAGCATTCACCACGAATTCAAAACGAAAATGACCAGAACAGACAGTGAATACAGAAGTAGAAACCAGTCAACTGAGCAAACCAGATAACCCTCACTACCAGCATTCACCATGAGTTCACAACGAAAATGACTAGAACAAACAGTATGTACAGGAATAGAAACCAGTAACGCTTACACAGTCCCGAAAACAAACTGAATGCATAGTGGAGCAACCATAACTCACCAGTAAAGTCTGAATCGAGCTTGCCGACGAGTTGACAGAGTAAAACCACATCATTTTCACATAAAACCATTGGAAGTTCAACAATGTATCACCACAGGCGGAGGAAAACAAGAGGCGGAGCCGAACACCAGAGCGAAACCACAGAGAGCAAAGTGACGGGGTGAAAATGATCGAATAGGCACGAACCGGCAAGTGAAAAGGGAGTAAGTGAAATTAGGGTTTGGTGACTTCGAGGAGGACAGGTGTCGCGGGCAAGGACAAGGTAAGTACCGTGGGTTGATTAATAATCACCTACCAAATAAATTGCAATCACACCATATCCGCATCCAAATATCAGTGAAGGTCCACGTAGGTTGGGCTAGCGTGGGACCACGTGGGCTGGCTACATCAATTGGTATCAGAGCAGTTTTTTTTATATATATAGAGGAAGATGGCAGAAGGGCAAGCGCCAAGACGAGGACATGGAAGAGGTGCACGTAGAGGAGCAGATGAAGGATTGAGGGAACATATTAGAGTTCTTACAGCTCGCTTGGAAGCAGTGGAAGTGGGTAGACGAAGAGACCCGGAATTGGGAGATGACAGTGAGGAAGAAGCGGTAGTTGCTGCAGACGGGTCTGATGAAGAAGCTCCAGAACTGAGACTGCTGCGTTCAATTTTATTGGCCAGCAGCAAATTCAAGACAGAGATTTCAAATTACGATGGCAGTCTGTCTGTTGATATCCTATTGGATTGGATAAGCGAACTAGATAAATATTTTGAAAATGAGGAAGTTAAGGAGGATAAGAGAGTCAAATTCGCTGCTACTAAGTTGAAGGGACATGCCCTCTTGTGGTGGGATAGTGTCCAAGCAGACAGAGAAAGACTGAACAAATTACCCATACGAAAATGGTCAAGGATGGTAGCAAAATTGAAGGGCAGATTTCTGCCGAAAGATTACCAGGTTGAACTATGTCGGCGAGTACAGAATTTGAGACAGAAGGGTATGACTGTCAAAGAGTATACGGAAGAGTTCTACCGGGTAAATCTACGTGCTGGTTATACGGATGAAACTCCAGAAAAGACAATGAGATATGTCAATGGCTTGAGGATGGAAATCCTGGATGAAATTAGCATTCTTTCTCCCCGAAGTATTGAAGAAGCCTTTCAGAGTGTTGTGAAGGCCGAGGAGAAAATTAATAGGAAGCAGAATAACAGGAGAGGGAGAGGGAATGGTAGAGGACGAGGACAGTCCTACGGTAGAGGAAAGAGTGCTGCGAATAGCGAAGAAGGCAGCAGCTCAAAAACTTCAGGGACAACAGACAAAGGAGACAACACCAGAGGAGGTCGGTCATATCAGCGAGGACGAGGGAATGGCCGCGGAAGAGGGACTAGTTTCTAGTGCTACAGGTGTCAAAAATGGGGGCATCGATCCTTTGAATGTCCAGAAGTTGAGCAGACAGGTCAGAGGGGAACATATATGATTCAGCCTGAAGAAGCTGAAGCACAACCACGGGAAGTGGAAGACATGGCAAAAACGGGAGAAGCGTTGATTTTGAATAAAGTGCTGTTAAAGCCAACCAAGGAAGTGGCTGAACCAACACAGTGGAAGTCACTGTTCCGGACAGTCTGTAAATCGCATGGGAAATGCTGCAAGGTGATAATAGACAGCGGGAGTACGGATAACTTGGTTGCCACTGAGATGGTGGAAAAACTGGGGTTGAAGCGGTTGAAGCACCCCACACCTTACAAGGTGTCGTGGCTGCAGAAAGGCCACCAGCTGTTGGTTGACGAACAATGCGAGGTAGAGTTTCGCATTGGCAAGTATCACGATACTGTGGTCTACGATATTATGCCAATGGACGTGTGCCACATACTGCTCGGAAAACCTTGGCAGTATGACAGGAAGGTGACACACGATGGGAAAACTAATTGTTATAAGTTTACGAAGGATGGGGTCAAACACACACTTGTACCCATCAAAGAGGAAGATTCGGCAGAATCAAGTGGAACAAAGGCGCTATTAATGGGAGGAAAATAGTTCATAAAGCAGGTTGAGGAAAATGAAATTAATTTTGCAGTTGTGAGGAGGATGAAGCCAGTATTACTGAACCTAGAGAAATCAGAATTGCCCAAAGAAATACAAGAACTGTTAGAAGAATTTCAAGACATTGTGGCTGATGAGTTACCTGATAAGTTGCCTCCTAAAAGGAGCATCAGCCACCACATTGATTTTATACCAGGAGCAAGCTTACCGAACAAGGCAGTGTATAGAATGAGTCCAAAGGACAATGAAGAGGTACGCAAACAAGTGCAGGAGTTGTTAGATAAGGGACTGATCAGAGAAAGTTTAAGCCCCTGTGCAGTACCTACAGTCCTTGCGCCCAAGAAGGGTGGAGAGTGGCGAATGTGTACAGATTCGCGGGCTATAAACAATATCACCATTCGATACAGGTTTCCCTTGCCTAGGATGGATGACATGATGGACTGTCTTAGTGGGGCAACATATTTTACAAAAATAGATCTGAAAAGTGGGTATCATCAGATCAGAATTAGAGAAGGAGACGAATGGAAGATAGCCTTCAAGACCAACGAAGGACTGTATGAATGGCTGGTTATGCCATTTGGGTTGAGTAACGCTCCAAGTACTTTTATGAGACTGATGAACGAAATGTTAAAGGAATTTATTGGAAAATTCGTGATAGTCTATCTGGATGATATTTTAATTTTTAGCAGGACGAAAAGAGAGCACCTTCAACATATTCAAAGAGTATTCAAGAAGCTGCAGCAGAACAAACTGATGATAAATTTGAAGAAATGCACTTTCTTACAGAAGGAGTTAATATATCTGGGATTTGTAGTTGCAGAGAATGAGTTAAAAATGGACCCAGAAAAGATTACAGCGATCATAAGTTGGCCGTCACCGAAGAATTTATTCGAGGTATGTAGCTTTCACGGTTTAGCAAGTTTTTATAGAAAGTTCATTAAGAATTTTAGTGAAATCTGCACGCCAATGCTAGAAACCATCAAAAAGGCCATCCAACCTTTTTGCTGGACTAAGGCGACAGAAGACAGTTTCCAACTTCTGAAGCGGAAAATAACGGAAAGGCCAATCTTGAGGCTGCCCGATTTTAGCAAACCTTTTCAGGTTCGGTGTGATGCAAGTGGGACAACTATTGGCGCTGTACTCAGTCAAGAGGACAGACCAGTGGCGTTCTTTAGTGAGAAACTAAATGACAGTCGGCAGAAGTATTCGTCATACGAAAAAGAATTCTATGCAGTGGTTCAAGCCTTGAATCATTGGAGGCACTACTTACTAGGTAATGAGTTCGTTTTGTTCTCTTATAATTCTGCATTACAGTACATAACACAGCAGCACAAACTGAACCATAAGCATGCCAAGTGGGTGGAGTACCTGTAGAGTTTTACTTTCGTGTTGAAGCACATAAGTGGGCAAGCCAACAAAGTGGCGGATGCTTTAAGCAGAAGAGCCTTGCTCTTACAGGAAAGTGGCATACAGGTGATGGGATTTGAGTATTTGAAGGATTTGTACCAGATGGACACGGATTTCAAGGAAGCCTTTGAGGCATGCCAAAATCTTGTCTTAAGGAATACAAGCCCATGGCTAGATTTCAATTTACAGGAAGGATTATTATTTCGAGGTGGACAGCTATGTATTCCGGATTGTTCGATGAGGGAAAATTTAGTAAAAGAGAAACACAGTGGCGGTTTAGCAGGACATTTTGGCGTTGATAAAACGTTGGAACAGCTAGGACATTTTTATTACTGGCCGAAAATGAGTCGGGACGTACAGAGGTATGTAACCAGGTGTAAAATCTGCCAACTGGCGAAAGGGCACAGCCAGAATACTGGATTATACACACCCCTACCAGTTCCAAGCAGGCCATGGGATTCAGTCAGCATTGACTTTGTCCTGGGATTGCCTAGAACGCAGCGAGGATATGATTCACTGATGGTGGTGGTGGATAGGTTTTCAAAGATGGCTCATTTCATTCCGTGTCGGAAGACTAGCGACGCCACAAACGTGGCACATCTCTTCTTCACAGAAGTAGTTCGATTACATGGCTTACCTAAAACTATAGTTTCAGATACGGATGTGAAATTTACAGGGCATTTTTGGCGCACCCTGTGGAAAAAGCTGGGCACACAGTTAAATTTCAGTTCTGCGTATCACCCGCAGATTGATGGACAGATAGAGGTAGTGAACAGGAGTTTGGGCAACTTGTTGCGAAGCTTGACAGGAGAAAACTCGCGATTGTGGGATCGAGCTCTTGCCCAAGCAGAATTCGCTTATAACGATTCGCCTAATCGGAGCACTGGTCTTAGCCCATTCCAAATCTTGTATGGTATGCATCCGCGAGGAGTACATGAGTTACGAGATTTGAGACAGCTAGAAAGGAGAAGTGCAGACGGGGAAGATTTTGCCGAAGCAATGAGCGAACTGCATGAGAAAGTTAAATTGAGATTACAGGACAGCACGCAGAAATATAAGCAGCATGCAGACACAAAACGGCGTGAGGTACATTTTGAAATTAGAGACGAAGTCCTTGCGCATTTGCGCCAGGAACATTTTCCTAAGGGTACGTATAACAAACTGAAGTTTAAGAAAATCGGCCCATGTAAAATTCTTCGCAAGTTTTCAGCGAATGCATATGAAATTCAGCTGCCACCTGATATAGGTATATCACCCATATTCAACGTGGCAGACCTGTTCCCATATCATGCCCAGGCGAAAGATGAAAGAATGGTACAGCCACAACGGGACACCTAGTTCGAGAGCAGTCTTTGGAAGAAACAGTTACCGTCGGTCAAGACCCATGAAATCGAAGGAATCATCAGCACATAGGTAGCCAAAAAGACGCGTAGGAAGGAGTATCTGCATTATCTCGTCAAGTGGAAGGACTGTCCGATGGAGGACAGCTCCTAGCTCGACGAGACACAGATTCGGAAGGCGGGCTACTCGGTGGAGGAACTCATGGAACGGAGCCATGAGATCTCTCTTTTACCCCGGCAGCCTGATGCAGGAGCATCTGGTCGACAGGGTGAAGACTGAGAGAGGGCGGACAAAGTTTCTGAAGAAGATTGGGAAAGATGAACAGTTCGACAAATGGACAGCAAGCCTGTCAGAGTTCTTACGTTTTTATTTAATTTCTTCCATGGTCAACTACAGCATTAGATTCTGTTAGCTTAATTTTTATTTATTTTATTTTAACTGTGGTAACAGGTCTTAATTAGAGTTGTTAAAATTAGATTAATATCAATAAGCAATGTAAACAACAAACCCTTATGGAACAAAGGAGACAAAGTAAACAAATGAATAGTCAAGTAAAGTAAGTTTATAGTAACTGCCAGGCAAACTGTAATGGAATAACTATCTGGCAAACTGTAATGGAATAACTATCTGCAGTTATCTAACTTCCTGTAACTATTGTATAAAAGGACAGACAAAATAACCTAGAGGGGTTCAGCAGCAAAGCATTTGAAAGAGAATTAGAGAAATATATATATTCAATTTCCTTCATCTAAATTCTGTGCACAAATAAACATACGACTGGAATATTTAAGTCCTCTGTAATAGAATTTCACATATATATTACTGTACATTCAATTCGTTGCAGGCAAAAACAGTGACAGAGATTCATGAGAATTCACATATATATTACTGTACATTCAATTCGTTGCAGGCAAATACAGTGACAGCGATTCACGACCCCCAAAAGTCTAATGACAAGCCGATACCGAGAGTGAGCAACAGGTGAGAAGAAATAAACAGTATCGAAGGATACAACAGTCCACAGTCGAAACCGGGTAAGCACCAGTACCAAATTTAAACATATATTACATATCACTGTATAATACATTGTAGGTTTATAAAAGTCAAATTACATGAACGAACTGTGCAACGAGGGTTCGTTGAACCGAGCCACCAAATAAAAGAACTTATAGAAACCCTCCAAGATACCGCTACGGGTTGGAACAACCAAATACTAGACTCGACAGCTATCTAACATACAGACCACAGACGCAAGCAAATACAGCAAAGACGTAGAGCCACGGAAGAAACTGAGAGAAGAACAGAGCTACCCGGGAGGTGTCGACCGAAACCCTTGCGAAGTCACGGAACCGGTCACCTGCAACCACCACAGAAGATTTAAGTTAGGGTTTGTAACCAAATCAAAACCCTCACACCAGAAACGATATCGTGAAGTTATAAAGGAATTAACAGGAAGCGAAACCTATGTATGGTTGAGGAGAATAGCCATACCTGAAGTGAACCGAGTCCACAAGCTCGCAGAACGAAGTTTTAACCTGACCACAGAGGGGCTGTAGAATGTTAGCTCCAACTCAAAAAGAGAACAACGAAATATAGCAAGGCACAATATATTACCTGAGTAGAGAGCCGAGCGTCGGAGAAGGACCAGGTTGCAGACCAACGAACTGCACATTTGTCAACTGAGCAAACCAGAAACCCTCACTACCAGCATTCACCACGAATTCACAACGAAAATGACCAGAACAGACAGTGAATACAGAAGTAGAAACCAGTCAACTGAGCAAACCAGATAACCCTCACTACCAGCATTCACCACGAGTTCACAATGAAAATGACTAGAACAAACAGTATGTACAGGAATAGAAACCAGTAACGCTTACACAGTCCCGAAAACAAACTGAATGCATAGTGGAGCAACCATAACTCACCAGTAAAGCCTGAATCGAGTTTGCCGACGAGTTGACAGAGTAAAACCACATCGTTTTCACATAAAACCATTGGAAGTTCAACAGTGTATCACCACAGGCGGAGCCGAACACCAGAGCGAAACCACAGAGAGCAAAGTGACGGGGTGAAAATGACCGAATAGGCGCGAACCGGCAAGTGAAAAGGGAGTAAGTGAAATTAGGGTTTGGTGACTTCGAGGAGGACAGGTGTCGCGGGCAAGGACAAGGTAAGTACCGTGGGTTGATTAATAATCACCTACCAAATAAATTGCAATCACACCATATCCGCATCCAAATATCAGTGAAGGTCCACGTAGGTTGGGCTAGCGTGGAACCACGTGGGCTGGCCACATCAAAAATATACCAATTTGTAAAATCTATTAGATTTTTTTTTTTTTTTGAGATTTAAAGAAAAGGGAGGAGATTTGTAAAAAAATTGGGAAATGTAAACAAAAATTTAAATATATAGTGTAAAATATTTCTAGCATAATAATCATTATATTTATTAAAAATTTGGTTTTTTTTTTAATACAAGTAAATAAGTTAATTGTCCATGAGATTCAAAAATAAACCACCAATTAGTAATTCCATGTCACATGTTTTTTTTTGAATAATAATGATGATTCAACTTGCATTTGGGAATAGGAGCGAATAATAGTTGTCCCCTTTTTACTTGACAAACTATAAGCTTTCTCTGTTGTTTTCTTGCTCCCTTGTTGGTTGGTTTTCCCCTTGATATATAGCATTGAATATTTTTTGTATTTTTTTGCAATTATTTTCTCTGTTTTTGGTAGTATTAGGAGTGAGAGAGAGACTTCAACTAAAATAACCTCTTTTGTTTTGATAATAAAAGAATCTATTTTTTCTATTGAAAAAAAGTCCAAAAAACAAAATTTTGGAAATTGTATGCTATTTTTTACCCTAAACTTTTTAAAATTCAATTGGATTCACTTCAATATTTGCACAGTACACTATTTTTTGTTTTTCATATAAAAACAATTATGAATATAATTTGCAAAAATTATAAAACTTGTAAAAGTAAATATTAAAAGTCATGTGAAAGGCAGTTTGAAAATAAAACCGTCATAAAAAAATTCCATGATGGGTAGAGCTAACCGTCAAATTTAATCCCTATATAGAAACGAATATGATGTAAAATCGTTGACTCATTAAAGTAATAACAATATAAAAAGAATATGACCATTAAAATGGGAAAGGGACGTTATTAGTATTTTAAAAAAATGTCAACAAAATGATAATAATAATTTTTTTTATTAATTAAGTAAATAATATGTAATGTATTTTATTTGGATTTGAAAGTAATTATTATAAATTTATTTTAATTTAAATTTCTAAAATATGAGATTTAAAAAAAAAAAATTAAAATGAATTTATAATTATTTATTATATTATTTTTTTTTCCTTTTTAATTTTATTATTTTTTAAAATAAAATATAATTACATTTTGTAAATGTTTAAAGAATACAAAATTTTAAAAATAACAATTATAAAATAATTTCTTTAATATAATTAGAACCCTCTAAAATGATTCATAATACACCAGTTTAAAATTTAATACAAATTTTATCACATTATCTTATATAAAACTTTAATAAGAATCCATGTAGTCTTTATAAGGCTCTTACTAAATTGATGAACCACTCTAAGAGACTTCATTGAACTAGTAAAAAATACAATAAGGATGTAAAATAAAATATAATTTATAAAATAAATAAAGTTTTCATGATCTTGTTCTTCTTTATCTTTCTAAACCTTATATTTAAAATATGTGTTTCTTTTTGATAGGGAATTTACCAAGTTTTTTTTCTCCTCTAAACATAAGATTTTATAGTTCCTCATTGAAAATTCTACCGTTTGTTTTGACCTCCTCGAGAGTCGGATTCAATACAACGTTGTCACATAAAAGATCCCTTCATCTAGTTTTTAATAACGAGGGAGTGTCTAGACACTTAGATTTTATGTGCTCTTTTTTTAGCTACTACTTCAAGTGCCAAATTGAGAGCCATTAAATTTGCATAATTATTGCTTCTTTGCTATAAGCTAGCTTTAAAATTGATATAATGAGAATCTAATAAGAAAAATGCTCCACTAACCCATGCACACTTGGACTACCATATTTTACACCATCAAAATAGAGTCATCATATAGACTTGTCAATTACCTTTTCTACCACAATCTTCTACCACAATCCTTAGGTTCTTTGGAAATTTTGATAAAGGGAAACTATTAAATATTCTTATACTTTGAATGACACATTGCAAAGGCAATAATATACACTCATCTTGTAATTTTTTATATAAATATACCCCCATTTGTCACTCATAAAACCAGTGCCCCTCAACTCCTTTGCCTTTTAGTTGGCCCTCTATACCTTCTATCAAGGGTGATTTCCATCCAATGAGAATTGTGGATATAGGGTCTAACCTTGATTGAAATAATTTTGGGGTCAAAAGAGGCACCTTTTCCTTTGTCTAAGCTATTCCCTTCCCTATAACACATCAACATATCACTAGAGCCAAAATTAATGACACGTGAGCCGCTGTAGACTTGCACTATAAATTCTGGATGGAAATCAAAGTCGAAGAGGCTAAAATGGAGCATGCTGTATCTTTGTAGACATTTCTAGGTTGGGGAATTGTGCCAAAGCATCTAAGTAAGGTTTTTAATTGAGTTGGATGACCAATGCATTAAACCATTAACACTTGTATAATCCAAATATTTCTGAGAAGTTCAAAGGGATGATTTTCATTCATAACAACATAAAATATTTGAATTGATTTTGAAAGTGGTAAGGTAGAAGATATATGCCAATTAAAAATTTAAATTAAATACTTAATTCACCAGATATAGTTGATGCATGCAGAATAATTCTACAACCAAACAATATATATTCAAGAGATGACAAAAAGCAACAATTTAAAAGTGCAGAGGAACTAATTTAAACAAATTGTTCAATTAGCTAATCTCCATAAAAATGATAACTTTGCAACAGGTTATCAGGGAAGTTAATATTTAACTTAACCTTACCCTAACTCCTATGTTACCTTGAATATATGATGAAAAACATAGATGAATATACTAGAAAAAATCACATGAACACAAATGTTGTTAAGGCCGAAGTCAAAATCCTTTGATTATCTTCAAAAGCTTTTAGAAAAGTACAACAATGTCTCTCGATTCTCGCAAGGGTTCAACCCTTCTTACTTCAAATTATAGCATATTTATAGAGTGTAATTAAAAAATATCTAAATCTAATACAATCCTTTTAAAATATAGAATCTTTATCCAAAATGATTTTGATATATTAAACAAATACAATATAAAAATAAAATATGTTTTTTTGTTTTGTTAAAATTGATTGCATATTCAACACTCTATTCAAGGGTGTTGTTGGTAACTGCTTCCTGAAAATATGTTTATGCTTCTTCTTTAGTTGTGTTGGCACCTGAAAATGTGCATTCAGTTTTACTAGAAGAGTTCGAGTAATTTGTCTCATCTTTTGTCATCTTGAACGAAAAATTTAATTACATTTCTATACGCTTTGTCCATCTTTGTGTACTTTTCAAAAGTTGACCTACAAATCATTAAAAGTTGAATTTCATGGTGGATAAATAAATCATATTCTAGGCCTTCAATGAATGATTTACCACTTATGATTCCTTTTACTTTAGAAAATTTTGATCTATTTGCTTTTATTTCATGTAACTTATGCTGGTAATTTTCTAGCGGAGTCATTTGGCCACTAGGATATTTGAGAGGTGGCAGTACCTTTTGCACATAAGATATTAATTTTTCTGTGGAATTTCTTTACCTACACTTCTAAGTTTTGACATTTATTTTCTAATTGCAACATTAAATTTCTTTTAGCCAAAAATTTTCTGACATCTACAACTGTGCCAGTCTTATTGTCTATTCCTAATTTCTCCATTTCTTCTTTAGTTTTGGAATTCAACACTTTCATTATCCTGGTTGCTTCCTTGCTAAGTGTCTCTATCTGCACTGTAGATGTCCTTACATTTTCCTGCTATTCTTTTTCTGTTAGGTCCCTATAATACTAGTGATGATCCCATTACTATTGTAGTTGTATCCCTTATTAATATTGTTGTGCCCTATTGTCCCCATATTGTTATTACTGTGCGCCATAGAATCCCTCTATTGTTATTTTTGTGGCTTTATATTATTATTGTTAGGTCGGTTGGGTTATATTGTGACTCCTTAGATTCCTATATATAGAAAGGAGGTTTTGTCATTTGAATCATCCAAGAATTGTTCGTTTGTGTAATGTAAAGGAGGTTGCCTCCCCAAAGAGGCTAAATTATAAGGCATTCAACTATCTTTTCTATATTTTTGTGAGCTGGTTTCATAACATTTGGTATCAGAGCTTTGGATTCTAGGGTTTCGCTGCTCCAAATAGGTCATCGTGGCATTTTCGCTATAACTTTTTTCTTGCAATGTTTCAGAAGCTAAAGAGAAAACCCATTTGAGACAAAATCGCACTGAACCTTGAATCCAAATTTCAGAGCTTTTCACACTATATTTGTGGAGATATGATATGAGGAATTTGGTCTTTTTGCAAACTCCTGAATTACATTCAAAATAGGCAACCTGGGGAAAATTGTCATAACTTTCTCTCTGAGCATCGGATTGAAATTTCATAAGAAATTACAAAAAGAGGACAGACTGTAGTTTTTTGTATATATTTTTCAGAGCCAAAGGTCGAAACAGTGACTCGTGGCATGTCGTACAAGTTCACTCTATTGAACAAGTCTATAATCCGGTTACTGTGGGAGATTTGACATAACTCTTCCGTGGAGAATCCAATTTGGATTAGACTGGTGGCATTGGAAAGAGGACGCAGAGGGCTACTGCAGGTCGCAATTTCAGAACTAAATGATCCGAAATTACAAAGATACATCAGATTCAATATCAAGCTCCTACAAAGTGAAAAAAGTTGTGTAATTTTTTTAAAATTTTAGCATAAGCTTGGTTTGAAAAATTAGTTTGAAGGAATTCAAAGGGCATAGTAAAGCATTATTATCGGTAACTGATGCCCCAAGGAAAGAAAATGAAAACACCTAGTAAGCAACCTGAAAGCTCTAGCATGACTCATGAAGAAGAGGAAGCAATGCAACATGATATATCAAAATTACGAAACCAAGTGCAACAAGTGCCACTTGCACAAAAAGGAACAAAATCTAAGATGGATGGTTTAAAGAAAGATGTAGAAGCTAAGATGGATGGTTTAAAGAAAGGCATAGAAGGTAATATGGATTGTTTAAAGAAAGACGTAGAAGCTAAGATGAATGACATGGAAGCTAAGATGGACAATTTGAAGATAGATTTGAAGACAAGCATGGAAGATTTGAAGACAGATTTGACAAAGTTTCTACAAGAAATGCTTACTGATGGTCAAAGGGTAGTAAATGAAACTCATGATGAGAACAAAAGAAATGTCAATCATGATTTCATAGACTCTAATGTGCGATCGAAGACCCACCATATTCCAAAAATCGATATGAGGAAGTTTGATGGCAAGGATCCCGCAACATGGATATTATAGATGGAGCAATTTTTCGATCTCAATAATGTGCAAAACATACAAAAAGTACGCATTGCAATTTATATTTGGAACCAAATCAGTTTGTGTGGTATCAATGGCTTTTCTCTCGTAAACAAATTATCGCTTGGGCAATTTTTATGGAAGAATTGACAGCACATTATGAGGATACAAAAAGAAACACATTTTTTAGCCAATTGATAAGTCTCAAACTAAAGGGTTCAATAATGGAGCACATTGAGGAGTTCCAAACATTGAACATAAGGGTAAAAAATATTCCAAAGGAGCATAGGATTGATGTATTCATAGGGAATTTAAAGGATAATATCCAACATGATGTTCACCTTTGGGAACCTGATTCATTAGAGAAGGCAT